>RJWT010016949.1:0-19597 GCA_004365215.1 Cuniculus paca | reverse complement strand
AGAGAGAGAGAGAGGAGAAAGAAAGAAAGAAAGAAAGAAAGAAAGAAAGAAAGAAAGAAAGAAAGAAAGAAAGAAAGAAAGAAAGAAAGAAAGAGACAGGGAAGGGAAGGGAAAGGAAGGGAAGGAAAAGGCAAGGAAGGAAAGGAAGGGAAAAAGTGACACAAGGACACTGGCACATGCTGAATATGTCTGTTACATAAATCACAGCAATACTATCACGTGTTTACATATGTATAAACTGGATTGCAGTGTACACATTAAATATAGCAGTTTTGTGCATATCAATTATACTTCACTAATTTTAAAAATAAGAACACATTGCATCCATGATAAAGCAAGTAAAAAAGATATCTTGCACAATACTTTCCAAAAAGTGATTTTTAAAAATAAAGGCATTTTGCAAATGCTGTGAATAATGTCCTTGAACAAATTTGTATTGCAAAATAAATGCTATTCAATTTTAAAACAAGTTTAAGTTTTTAAATAAAAATTTAGTAAACACTGAGTTCCTCTGTGCAAATATGCACTAAGGTTTCTATAAAATTCAGACTTTTTTGTTTGTTTTCCTTTTTTTGTTTTATTTTGTTTTTGTTTTTTAAGACAGGATTTCACCATGTCTTTCAGGGTGACCTTGAACTCACCATGTATCCCAGGTTGACCTCAAACCTATGGTGATCCTGTTTCCTCAGCTTTCCTAAATCTGGAATTATAGGTGTGTGCATCATATCTGGCTCAATAGAGACTTTTAATTAACCCTTTGAAAGGTAAAATATTCATTTCTTTGGATTTGTAAATTTGATTTAAATTTTAATCACTCCACGGGACAGGTTTCTAGATAAGAAATCTGTACAATAAACTATCTAACAGGATGCCAGCTACCCCAAAAACATTTTTTGAATTGGCATAAATTATACTTTAGAAAATAAAATTTTCTAGTAACATATTTTGTTATGCAAAAAGTTATAAAGATTTTTGCATTAAAAGTATATGTTGTTTATATATAAATACACATGTTGTAATTTAAATATGTATATTGGACCTAAATATATATGTTGTAATTTAAATGCACTTTTGATTATTGATCTAAATAACCCAACAAGCAAGTACATAGTTAAATTAATTCTATAAACACTCATCCTTATCTGAGATCAACTGTCAATCAGCAAAGTTACTTTATAAAACAACATATTTTAGTAACTATCTTTATCATATGTTGATTGCTTTGAATCTTTTTAGAACCTGAACTGCTTATGAAGATAAAATGATGGAAAACATATGCAAAATTTTCTATTTGAATACTAAATTTTTCCAAACTATTTTTATTACGCATGTTTTAGCTGGACTGTAAAGTTTTTTCTAGAATCAAGAAGTTCGAGCCGGGCGTGGTGGCTCATGCCTGTAATCCCAGCACTCAGGAGGTTGAGACAGGTGGATCGTTGTGAGTTCGAGACCAGCCTGGGCTACAAAGTGAGCTTAAGGCCAGCCTGAACAACATAGTGAGACCCTGTCTCAAAAACAGGGCTGGGGGTCTAGCTCAGCAGTCTAAGCGCCTGCCCGGCAAGTGCAAGGTCGTGAGTTTAATCCCTGGTGACGCAAAAAAAAAAAAAAGTTCATCAGTCAAAGGTTGTGAGAAATTTGGATTAGAACCAGTTTTTGCTGCACATTCTTTATACTGTCATAAGTATTTCCACTTTTCATCTTTGCAAGGCTAAACATCAACCTCAACCTTATATGCTACACAGTATGAAAAAATGATTTTTTTGGTAATTGATATGGAGCTACTGAAGATGTGGGAATGGCACATTTATATTTTCAATTTAGAGTATTTACTGGAGATGCTGGTGATTATTGGGCTAGGAGAAGAAAATACATGATATAATTCATAATCGGAGAATAGTTACAGAGTCATAAAAGAAAGGTTTTATAAAATCTATTATGGGGAACACAAACATCTTATTTATGTTTTGGTGGAATATAAATAACATTCATGAGACTGGGTACTACAGGAGAAGTAAGAGGTAGTGTAGAAGACCATTTGGACAACTGTCTTTGAATGCAGAACAATCACCCTTGCATTAGTTAACCTGGGCCCAATATCCATGTACTGATATGTGCAGAGCTGGCTAAGCTACTTTCCATTCCCTTCAATTGGCTCTAAGCAATGTGAATAGGGCTAACTGAGGTACTGATGTGCAATCTTTGAAGCCAGCTGACAGTTTCTTGTTTCCTCTCCTCATGTCTCCCTGTAAGCGGTTGAGCCCAGTGGTATAGTAGAGCCGCATAGCTCAGGGAATGTCAACTGAGTTCCTGCCTTAAAATAAGAGCCTATCACTCCCCAGGGCACAAAGTTTACATATTAGAAACTAAAGCAACAGTCTCCTGAACATTTAAATGCTACCTCAATGGAGTTATGCAGATTTGTCTTTTTGCATACCCTACTCTCTGCCTATTGCAGAGGTGCTTTCTGGTCTCCTAGCTAAGCCTAGCACACAGACGCATGGAATTCCCACCATTCTCATTGTCACTCATCCTCAAGCCACTTCCTTCTTTATGAGTTAATAAATTCTGGGTGGGGCCCTGGGGCAAGGCCTTTGTCCCATGAATCCTCACCTGGATTGAATTTAGGACTCCTTGGCTGCCTGTAACTATGAATATGTTTTAGTATCTTTATTCTCACTGTGCACTGCACTGGAGTTGTTAGATTGGAATTAATTTGCTGGGATTGCAATAATGTTTCAATGGAATTACAAATATAAACTTTCCAGACTGTGAGAAGGATGGGAAAAGGGATTAAAATATTTAGATTACAAGTATAATTCAGTGTTTACCCAGCAGTTTCTGAGTCCTAAAAAACTTTTCTAATAGGGCTACCCTATGTCAGATGTCATTTTCCCTCTTTCTTCCAAATTCCTAAACCTTAGCCCTTATATGAAGCAATAACTTATGCCTGTGGGTAAAAAACGGATGTTGTCATTTGAAAAGGAGTCTTTCATAATATTTACTGCACTATAAAAAATTTTCTTACTATATGTTTTGGGTCAGCCTCTTAGATTTACTAAAACATGGATTCTCTCAAAATCAATGTCTGTTGGGTGATCCATAAAGTATAATTGAACAGTGAAACTGAAGTGTAGTTCAGAGTCAACAAATTCTTTATTTCTGGGCTAGTTAGGCCCTTGAATAAGATTGTACCCTGGAAGCAAAAAGGGCAAACCTTCTTACTTCTGTATAATTAGTCATTGGAATGCTGTATCTTGCTTGGGCAAGGAACTTTGAACCAATTTTTGGGAGGCATGGAGTTAAGAGGAGTGGCCACCATTAGCTTTCTACTCTGCCCATGGCCTTGATACAAGAGTTTCAGTCATATAAGGGGTTCTAGTCCCAATGTTATTGCTTCTAGTAAGGAAGATAGAAAATAACATAAGAATTTTCCAGTTAGTCTGAAACACAGATGTACAGGCAACAGAAGGAGAAAGAGAGAGGGACAGACAGACAGACAAGACAGAAAGAGACAGAGATAGAGAAAGACAGAGAGAGAGACAGAGAGAGAGACAGAGAGAGAGAAAATCAACCATGACAAGAAACCAAATCAGAAAGACAGCTGTACGGGAATTGCTTTCTGTTTTATTTATGTTTATATTGCTTTTTTGAAAGAGGAAAATAAAGATAAAGGTCATGATAGCTGCATTAGTATAGATTGATCTGGCTCAGTGAACTGAATCTCCTAAATGAGAATTTCTACTGTAGTTAGAATAGAGAAAAAAAATATTTTTTTTAACAGGGACTTTGATTGATGACCATAACCTATACAAGTTTTTGCCTTAGTGACGTGGTGAAGATGAAATGCTACAGCTTGTTTGAAATGAGGAATGGTGTTTATAAAGGACATTTTCTTCAGTTCGTTGGACAATGTAGAAACTTATGAGTCACAGCAACTGCCGGCTCTTTGTTCCTCTATATTTCTTTCTACTTACTATAATAAAAGCTCCACATCTTGACTGAGACAAATTTCAGGTAAATTTTACTTCTTTCTGTGGTCATCAAGTAAGACTATTTAACCTGCTATTTTTTTTGAAAACAAAAAATTTTTAAAGTATGTTTTCATATCCTTCATTCAAAATGTTAGATGTACACTGAACGCTGTATTTATGTTGTAAATATTTGTAAGCTCTTTTAATTTTCAGTTAAGAGAGAAAACAAATATTGGAAACTATTATAAAAGTAATGCAAAGAAAATGCTTTATAATCTTTCTAAGAATCGTAGAAACTTTGAGTAACTAAAAGTTTACCAGAAAGAAACAGCAGGGTAATGACTGAAAAAGAAATATTAGTGTGGGGAAATGCATGGTGAGAAATTCTTGATGCTGATCAAATCTTCTTAATCAGAATGAAATAGAAATGAGTCATATGATTCTCTTATTCCACAGAATATAAGCTTAGTCATGAGAAGACTTCAATAAAAGAGGCCATGTTTTGACTCCTAAGTGGCAAAAGATCCATCTCTTACAAAATGGCATAATGAAATTGTAGAGGATAGTGGCTGGTTCCTGTAAAACTGCATGGTACTGGATTTGCAGGAATTCTCCTGATCAAACACTCACTTAACATAAACGGGCACTAAGGTCAAAAGGATGACATTTTTCAGTCAGTGAAACATGAACAGGTGTTTTCACCCTCAACTCTAGTCTCCTATACTTCTAGCAGAGGACAGCTGTGTAATCTCAGTGTAATACTTAACATTTTTTGACCCTTTCCCTAAATTCCATGATATGGTGGATTTCTAAAATGTTAAATAATAATTGTGCATTTATATATCTATGTCCTCATCATTTTTAGTTATTATATAAATTGCAGTATCAATATCACTTTACTAATAAACCTACTGCTATCCTGCACTTAGAATATATCATTAGCCTATTTTAAATATGAGTAAAATGTAAGTCGGTTGTAAAGATTGTTTACCTTGAGGCCATTAGATTAATCTGAAATATATTGTGCTTTAAAACTGAAGTTGTGGGGCTGGGGATTTAGCTCAGCATCGTAAGTGCCTGCCTGGCGAGTGCAAGGTAGTGAGTTTGATCCCCAGTATAAATAAATAAATAAATAAATAAATAAATAAATAAATAAATAAATCTGAAGTTGTTCTGACTCTAAATTCATTCCTGTATTCCAAGTTCTTGGATGATTTTCTGGTATCAAATAGGGACTCAATTAAAGCTTGTCGAATAAAAAAAAAAGTAAGGGAAGGGTGTGCTAGAGGTAGAGTAGGCATTAGAATCAAAATATCTTCAGAGTCTGTAAATATGTGTTCTTCATATCAATCATCATTATTTTCTTCAGTTCTTCTATCTTATTTCTTTAAAATAACTTTTTATGAAATTCAATGAAAGTAACAGCAGCAAAAATTATTAATTTAAAGGAGGCTTAATATCTCAATCTCTTAAGTAAATGAACAATATAATACAATCATGAAATGTATTTTCCTCATGTCTAAGCATACAGGAAAAGGACATGTCAGTAATTTTCTTGTGGCTTAATGAGAAAACTTATAAAACTTTACAATACTAAAAAACAGATATGTCAATATACATACTTCAAGGACAACAGATTCTTAGGTTGCAACCAATCAGAATCAAAGATGTCATGGAGGATAAGATTTAATTTCATGGGACACAGCAAAAGTTCACCATGCTTAATCTTGTTAAAATAACTCTGTAAAACAGTTAGATAATGGAGAATTACATCTTTTTTTCTATAGCTGTAAAAAAATTATTTTTTTATCTTGAACAGTAATTTCACTGAATTTAGGAGGGTTTGTATTTTTCAAGACCGGGAGCTATTATAGCTACAAAGCAATCCTGAAATATTCTAGCTGTGACTTTCTATTCCTTTTCTGATTACATTAACAACTCATTAAGCAATTGCTTAATATTTGATTGTATACTATCTCCTCATTCATTTTCTACACTTCTTGATGTGAGAACTCTTCCACAGGAGCCTCCTGCAGGAAATCAAGTACTGCTCTGGAGCCATGATCTACTATCTATTTTACAAAGGAAAAGAATGAGCTTTTAAGATTAAAGATAGGGTGATTGAACCAGTAAAAGAGGTACAGCTTCAGAAAAAAAGTGAGTCCTAGGATATGCATCTAAAACTTTTATTCTATTTTAAAGGAGGCTTCATATTGTTCAGTAGATAAGATTTGTCACTGTAATGCGCAACAGCGAAAATTATTGTTTGCCTTGTGGTCCATTTTAGAGCCTTTTCAAAATGCTTTAAAGTACAAAATTTATTCCCATAGAGGTTATCCTCTAAAAACATTGTTTACACATGAATATATATTAAAAATTAACTATGTAATAAAAGAACAGTCACTGAATAATAAAACAATAATCAGTAAAGACATACCTGCCACTATTTTGTTATTATTCTATTGAACTGTAATATATAGCCTTTCCAAAGAAACAGCATAGCACTGCAGTGGAAAGAAAGCAGTCTCTAGATTGATATGAATCTGGATTCAAGTAAGATTTTGAGAATCTTCGTCTTTGTAACCTCAGGCAAATCACCCAAATTCACTGATTCTGTCTTTTCAAATGTCGGATGTAGGAAAACATTTCTTGCTTTTATTATGCAAAGTCATAAACATCTTCCACTGAGAACATCTGATGATCATGGATACATTTATCACATTTCAAATTTGGTGAAAGAAAATTCAGATTTTATTAAAATTCATGAAATCCTATTGTGAATATAAGGCCCTTTCATCAATTTTCTAACTTTTAAGAGTATAACATACACTTCTACAGCTTTGTGCAGCATATGCTGAAACCAAAAAAGTTTAGATTATCTGAAAACACATTCAAACTCAAAGGCTGATATAGATATGTAGATACATATAGATATATGTGTCTCATATATATATATATATATATATATATATATATATACATATATATATCATGTATGTAATGTATAGTTTTTCTATTCAGAATGAAGAAATTGACCCCAACCCTACCATTGCTCTTTCTCCCCCTCCCTCCTCTTCCTCTTCTTTATCTCTACCAATGGTATCTAGGTTGGAGGGTATGATTGTAGCCAAATTGTGCCCTAATGATCAAAACAATTAAAGTCAGATTGTCTCGTAATAACCAATCCCAGAATTAGGGACAATTACCCAATTAGAAAGATACACAAAGTAACTAATCCAAGCAAGAAGATTAGCAGAGCTAGGCAAGTTTAATTTATTCTTCCCAAATCTACCATTTAGAAAATTTTCTAACTTTCCTGGAAAGATGGCTAATGGTGTGGAAAAAGTGTAAGATCTATAATAGCCTGTGCACTATCCATTTGTGCACTTGAGGAATGGGGATAACCAACCACATCGTTGTCTCCTCATATGTCAGAATATGGATAAAACAAACCAGAGTGTAGTAAGAACATGTACATCACAACTATGCTGCTGTTAATGCAAAGTTATTTCTATCAGTAACTACAAAAGTACAAATTATTTTGCGATCTTGGTGTTGAAAACATTTTAAAATATATTAAAAACATGCTAAGGAATACACTCATGATTAAATTGGTTATTTTGCAGTTACTCGACTCTTATTTTAGTCAAATAACTTTTCTAAAAGTATGTCATCAAGCTTAACACAAGTACTAAGCTATATCTGTCTAGAGTTTAATAGGAAACCAGACATCCCACATAACTTTTCATCAGAAACCATTTCTATCTGTTGTCTGACTAGAGTAACACAGCTCTCACAATATAGATACATTTTGCCAACCAAACCTATTGAACTGTTTATAAAGTTTAGAGAATAGAATGTTTTATCCTGTGCAGAACATATTTGTTAGATCTTAGCTAATATTATCCAAATTATGAATTTATAATATGTAGGATAAAAAAACATTTGCCTAAACTCAAAATATTACTGAATAGCATTTAAAATCCTTAAATGATTACAAATAAACTTGACATATGTCTTTTGCCCATTGTAATCAAATTTAATGATCTTTTCATTTGGCTTAATGCAAAAAAGTGTTAGTGAATATATAATGTTTTAATTCCAGGCATATAATGGAATGACAGGAAGAGTTTAAAGTTAAGCGATAAAGAAAAAGAAACAGGTAAAGGCAATGCATAAATCTATATAAAACTATGCAAAACTTGATAAATAGCTGAGAGTGGCCCTGGATTTTTATATGCTAATATGATGAAATGTGACATCATTCATAAAAGGATATAGTAGGTACTAGAAGTTGGGAGTGTAGAGCTGACCAAATGAAAAGAAGGCTTGAGAAATTGAATGGATCTAACTAGATGACCAGGAAATTTAAATGCAAATGTATTTCATTTGAGTTGTATACCTTTTGGGGAGTTCTTAAGTGAAAACCAGTGACTCACACTTAAGAATTTCTGGGATTAGTGAATTCTACAAGTTTAGAGAAATAAAGAAGATTAGGAAGGGAATCTTATATGACCATCCCAGTCAGCTCTATCCACACCAGATGTTAATGCCAAGCCTAAAGCTACAGTCAGATTATTTGCATTTGTACAAGAATGTATGAGATACATGAGTGCTTGGTAAGGTAATAAAAAGAAATTGGAAATGTTGGTTTTCGTCTTTACTCCTAATATTCTTAGGAGATTGTTAACAGATAGAATATTGTAATTGTTTTGCTATAAAGCCAAAGATTCAATGCCGTCAGGAGACGGAATTTTTAACAATTCCTGGGCAAATATTCCTTCCAGGCAGTAACCTCCTTGGGTGGAAGAGGTGAAACATTCTGTACATACTAAGTGCATGAACTACGCACTGAACTGAAGTAACCAGTGGGAAAAATAAATCAGCAATGTTACAAATCTCTAGAGAGTACAGACTCAAAAGAGCACAGACCCTAGAGAGCACAGAAGCTTTCATATATAACTCATATGCTTATTCCCTTAAAATTCATATTGATCTAAGTAAACTCTTCTCCATCTACCCCATAATTCTCTGACTCTTATGGCTCCATCTACATTTACAATTCAATCTTTTGACAAGTGACTTCTATCCATGCGAATTGAATAACAAGGGCAAATGATAGTGATTTAGCTTTTGATGAGAGTGTGTATCTGATCAAACATTCACCATATTTCAGTCACCTCAGCTATATGATCTGAAGTGCTATTATTTTTTCTCTATTTTATTTTTCTTTTTAAATGAGATCCATGTATTTCTCTTCCTGGTTAATTAACTTACTTCATTTCTGCCAATCGTGACATCTTTGTCTTGACCTATAAAATGGTCTCTCAGCGTTTTACCTTGTGATAAGTACACCAATAAAATGGAAACAGGAGACTTCGTGGATGTGTAATTTAAAAAATCACACATCTGATTTCAAGTTTCTTAATTTATGAAGTGAAATTATACCTGCATGCTTTTAAATATCTTATTGTGATATTAAAGTTATGAAACAGACTAAGAATCAAAAACCCATAGGGAATGAGTAGAGAGATGTAAGAGGTATGAGCAAGAAATAGAAACTGGGCATTAGCAGTAAATAAACAATAATACTTAGTCAACCTCGTAACCATTCTCAGATGCTGCTAAATGTCTGCTTAAAAAGACAGGAGAACTTTTCCTTACAATTTGAATTGTCTTATTTTTTCCAAGTTAACATAGTGAGAGCACTAAGTGGAATAGAAAGCAGAAAAAAGGGGACAATTCTGGACATTTTTCTTTAACCTAGTAAGTTGGTTAATAAAACATACAATCTAACGTTATGCATAATCACCATTTTTCTTTCCTTTACTAAAGAATATAAACAATAGTAAAACCTGAAACTGAAATAGGGCATGACATCTTTAAAAATTAGATATTTCCACCAAATATCAAAAATTATGTTGTTTAGATGAAGCAAAATACCAATAGCTTTGTATTTCTTGCAAAAATGTGACCCTTCCTGAACAGGCTAACTTACACTCAAAAAAAAAATTGAAGGTGTTAATCAAGAGTTATTTTAAAAAACATTCAACTTCTATATATCCATTATCAAATAATTCTATACATATCATCTGTTTTGGGGAAAAAAAGACATGAACTATGAAGATCAAGATAAGACTGCAAGGTGAGGAGAATATTGTGACATTTCCTAGTACATTGATTGTTCAATATTAAGTTAAATATTCATATGAAATATTTATAGAATGAATATTTACTATCAATGATGTTTTTAAGTCATTATACTTACCAATTAAAATGTTTACTTTTGCTTCTCATTTGGGTTTTCTCTGTGACTTTGGAAATAACTTTGAACTGCTACTGGCCTCTTTCATCACATGTAACTTTAGTCTCCATTCATTCATTTACTCAAAAAAATCTACTGCATTTTTTCTAAGTCCAATGGAAGTAGCTTGCTGCTATGTTTGATACAGTGACAAATTTAGACATGAGTCTCACTGAACTTATTATCTTGAAAGAGAGAATAAAATAAGGTATATAAATATTGTGGCTTTTGTGCTATTTAAAAAACTGTTGTACAGAGTTGAAAATGACAAATGCTATAAAAAGTTCAGATAAAGTACAGTGCATCTGTAGAGAAAGCAAGATTATTTAAGGTAGGAATAAACAGAATGATCTTGAATGACTTGAAATTTGATCTGGTCATAAAAATGCAGGTAGAATTTAAACATGGAAATAAGAAAGAAACATAATCGAGACATACACAGATTTCGCCAAAGAAGCTCAACTCTACTTGATTATAAAGTAGAAAATATAAACAAATAAAAAATATAGCATTAACTAAACTAAGATCTAATTGTGAGAGAAGCAGACTGCCAATGTTAGGAGTCCAAATTTTATTCTGTGAAATTTTGTATGACAATGAGGATGTTTTAATCAGGAAGAGATGGAAGTTAGTTACTCATTTAGGAGGATTAATTGGTCATATTTATGCTTCATATATAAATATATTCATATATATACATATACATGTACATATACATATATATATATATATATATATATATATATATATATATATATATACAGAGAAACATGGTTCCCATGATAAATTAGCTCTCTGAGGACAAGAATAGTTGGCAATAGATTTTTCCAAATAAATTCATTGTGTAAAATATCTGTGTGTAGAAAAATAAGTTATAGAACTGCACATAAGAATAAACAATGCTGGATTACCAGAAAATCAAATAACTTTCATTTTACCTTGGAGATTTTCTCAAGGATAAAATATAGTTAATTGCAAACAAAATCAATTTATCCAGAATCATGTCTGTTTCATATGTCTTTTGCACTTTTATTGGTGATCACATTCAGTTTGATGTCCTCAGATCTTCTTGCTTGCTTCTTTTTATGTCTAAATTCCTTCATGTCAGCATCACAAATCTTAAAGATGACTTGTCAAAATGTGTTTTGTGACTTTTCTATAAGATAATCATTTCCCCAGAAAGCTCACACTGGGATTACTGTTTGGGTAGTCAGCTGCCTAATTCCACGCTCTGCCCCTAATAAATGGTCCATCCTTGCCACTTTAAATATGGTTTGCTATAAAGTACGTTTCTTGCCTCACTTTGTTTGGATGTCTGGAAATATGTTTGATTTTGTGTCCTTTCTGTTTTACATAAGGTAGATACCAAAAGAGAGAAAGAGAATAAAGAAAAGAAACAAGTAAATAAATAAACAAATAGCCCATTTGTGAATAAGCACAATCTGGGGGAAAATTGCTACCTTTCAGTCCTTTCCCCAGATGTGTTTAGAAACCAAACCATCTTCTTGTTTTACATTAGAACAAAAACACTTACAACTCTTGATATGGTTAGAAATCTAAACACTGCCAAAGACCCATCTCTCATTTCACACTTCAGAAATGATGCAAAAGATCATTGACATAATGGGTCGTCATCCCATGTGCTCCGGTTGGAAAAGATTACAGATTACCTACTGTTTCTTTTACCCATACCCATCCGGGTACCATATCATCACTGTTGAAAGCTTCACTTTTTAACAAGAATGGTAAAGATGAGAACAAAACACTTGTACATACATTCACTGTTCAGTAAATGCTAATTAACTACTGAAGGAGGCAGCCAAGCTGTTGCGCACCTACCAAAGGCTCGAATGTGTTTTGGGGGTTATTTACCCTCGAACCCAGGTTGAGTTGTGAATTTCCCTTTCATACTCTGACACATACAAGGTTTTAAAGATAAATCCAGCATATAAATAAATTAGTTTGCAGACAGAGCTTCAGGTCATTTCTTTTTACCTCCTTCTGTTTTGACTTTTGAGGTATGAATATAAGTTGTGTTGATTTTCTCTTTTCACATATTTTATTAGTGTTGATGAATTCTGGTAAGACATTTTTCAAAATGCAATAGATATGATTTTCTTAGTAGCAGAGTCATACGTTAACCTAGGGAGCTTAGAATATGTATCTGTTACATTATTGCATGAGATATTTTTAATAGTCTTCTGTAACGTGGTAACTCAACAAATTGTATAAGAACTATGATGTGTTCAGGCTTGGAAACCATTTGCATGTTGTATTGACCTTGGACTGTTTTACTTTTCCTAAGTTTCCATACTTTTACCTAAAATTCTAAACACAGACTAATGCACAGGGATGTCACGAGGTTGCATTTATATTTATAAAGTAGCACTTTTTGAATGTTTCATTTTAACCTAATGTAAATCAGAGTTCAATGCAAATAAATCAGTTTTACCATTATAGTATCACAAATATGCTTTCAAGTTACTTTTTTTTTATCAAACAAGCACCATTCTGAACCCAATAGTAAATTCTCTGGGGTAAAATGCAATTAATACCTCTTACGCTTAATGTTCACTGAGATTAATAAATGAATGCAATTAGTATTAAAAGAAAACTATGGATATTTTATGCCCACTCATTAAATTAATGTGCATAGTTAGTTCTATTCCCCAGTTTAACTGTCAAGCAACCACTCAGTCCCTGATTTCTTTCCCTTGCTTCTGTATCTCAAATATACTAATATAGTAATTGACAAATAGTTGTCTACACTGTGTAAAGACATTAATTGCAAGAGATGTTCTTCGTACAACCACTTGTGTTTATATACTCTTTGCAGTATGAAAGAGGGTTTTGGGTAAGTAGATAGTTCAATTTTCATTGTATGTATTTTCATACATTTTGATTTTTAAGACCATCCATGTGCAATAATTAAAATAACTAAATGAAGGGAAAGGAATCTGTTTTCAAATGCTTTAAACTGGAATAAGAAAGGTATTGCACATATACACCTGGCCCTTTAGTTTACTGCTCTGCAGTCAGTATCTTGAAAGTCTTAATCTTTGAGTAAGAGACTAAATTTTCATTTTGCACTTGGCTCATAGGTGGCATTACATACCCAGACACATAAAAATGGTATTTAAATTAATATGTGGTAGAAACCAAGTGAATAATGTTTGCAATTCCTGGTGGAATTGATGAGGTAAAGGAAAAGATATTACAAGATATGATAATCTGGAAATTGAGGCAACAGCAAAAGCAAGAAATAGGAAGGGAACTGTCAGCTTCCCCTCACTCTTATTCTCTAAAACTAGACAAGAAAGGTAGGAAAATGACTCTCCAAACTCCTCCCTTCCCACTTTCTGCACAGTGTTATGTGACAAAGTTCTGCTCTATTCCTAAGAAATATCACAAAAGTAAGGCAAGAATCAGAACAAAAAGGCTTTGCTGAGTTCCACCCAGTTTACTAACATTAGATTATACATGTGCTTGACTCTCCATACAAATATAGATTTCTTTATCTCTTTGGGTTTTCATTTTTTAGAGTTTTCATGTCATATAAAATTCATTAAGTGAATTTGTATGATTTTCTCTTGTTAATTCGTTTGTCACAATAGCCTCAGCCTTGACTCATGACAAGAGATGTTACTTTTTCCTCCCTACAAAATGAAGGGACCCCCTCAAAAAAAAATTGATGAATGCATCTAAGCATAGAAACTTCAGTGAGAGGAAATGAGACATTTATGAAAGGAACAGGATACAAAATATTTCATTACTGCTCCAAATGATCCCATCTCTATCACGTCTTTACTCACACTGAAATAGGGTGGATCTGTCTCTATTCACCAAGAGATACTTAGAATTCTATGATCATAATGTTTTTCAACCTTGATGCACTAACATTCCTTGTAACATCTGTTTACTCAGATAGAATAGATTCCTAACTGCAAACTAATGCCTATTAGTACTGAGGAGTATCAAGCATTTACTTAGTAATGAAGCATTTATTAACTTAATAAAAGTTAATTTTTTTCTCTTTTAAATTTAAAGCTTCTGTCCTTCTTATGAATGCCTGTTATTGGCCTTTTGAAGGACCCCTTTGGGAACTGATCATGTCTATAATTCATGCAATCGGAGCAACTTGTCAGCTGACTGACAAGATACTGTCAGATGGGCCACTTTGTGACATATTTGAACTTAATTGGTACGAATTGTCAAAATCCTGGAGAAGCTTCTGAATGCAAGAGTTTATCGATCCAAGCCACCAAATGAAGTTGCAACCAGAAAACATGCACCATGAGTCTATCATTTTGAAACACGGGGTAAACTGATAGACTAATGTACAAACTGTGGAAATACCTCACCCATGCTCGCGTTTGTGAAGTATACACTTATTGATACGAACATGTGGACAGGATGCGTTGTGCCTCGCTTTTCTTAAGAGAGAGACTGAAACTTGTGCCAACTGATGGAAGAAGCCAAGCAATTGCAGCTGACTGTTTCAGCAAACTGATCTGTAGGACTGCCACTGTGGCAAATGGCGCTGAAAGGCACAAAAAAGTGGGACAGAAAAAGCACTGGGCAAGACACAGCATGATTGATGGCATGCTTCTTTTGCTGGGTGCCATCTGTTGAAGACTACAAGTAGATAAGTGAATAGAGTATAATTTTAAATAGCTTGCTACTTTTATGAAATCCATCAATGTAATAGAACTTAAAAAGTACATGGTGACTTGCCCTTCCGGCTTCCAACTCCCTCCCTCTCCTGTCAAAAATATTTTTGGTAAGTGAAAAGAGGCCTTATGCCATATGTATTTTAATATGATAATTTTTGAAGCTTTTATTTTCTTTTCCTTTCCTAGTTGGAGAAAAGGGAAAAAAAATTCTATTGCATAGATTCTATTCCAAAAATCTCTTGAGCAAAGATTTATAGAACAAGCGATTTCCTATTTAGTGGTTGATTATTTTATTCTCTAACATTCCCCAGTGTTCAAAGCTACAACTTTAATTTACAGTGGAAAATGAATAGTCGAAGTGTACTAACACCACCATGCAGTTTCAATATAGGACCTGTGAAAACCTTATTATACCTGTCATTGATAGGTCCTTAATTTGAGTAAGGTTTCTTAATAACTTGTATGTTCATTAAAACCTGCTTTAGTTCCCAATATTTGCAAACTATCCCCCCTCCTTCTTTACCCTCTTAGAGAAAATAAAAAAGATTTTATGTCTATACTCATACATACTGCTAAAAGAGGTAAAGTTATTTAGACCATTAAATTAATAGCACAATGTTTTTCAATGAAATATCATCAATACTTTTCATAAAACGAGTACATTGGAAAGATCTCATATATTGATAGTAAGGTCCAGCCCTTACTTCACGCATTTCATATGAAAACAAACATCATTTCCGTTGAAGGGAAAGTTGTGTCTACGTTTCCATAAGGAATTTACATAAATATCCACAGTAATAGGACTTTAAAAAATTCTATGAATTTTTTTCTCTTGTAAGTCAAGTTCCTACGACTTTAAAATAAGTTAGGCTATATCAGTGCTATAAAATTAAAATTCACATATATTACACTGCTTGTGTTAGAGAAGGGATAGGAAGACAATGGATTGTAATATTTCACTCATTTATTGAGAATATGCATACAGATTTTAAATATTATTGTGGGTAAAAGTCAAAACTAAGACAACAATCTCTACAGTGGAAAATATGCATATAGTTAAGATAATACTATTCTCAAAAGAAAGTTAAAACTCAATTTAATGCAACAATTTATAATGATTATAACTTCATTAAAAAGCAAATTTCCATTAGCTGGGTAATTATTCTTAAAAAAATAATTTCCTAGTATCTTTAATGAATTTATACAACTATTGCTCTGGGACTTGAAATAACTCAACACTGTCTTATAAAAATCTAGACAAAACTGAGGCTTAATTTTATCTGCTATACCTGATTTTTCCCTCATAAAATGAAGACCTTTTAAGATCAATTATAATGCTTTTATAAAACAGGAAAAAGAATGAAATAACCAAAAACAAAAACATAAAAACATATCTATGTTTCACAAACCTGAAATGCAAGGAAGTTTTTTTGCATCAAATCTGTTAATTAAAATTAAAAAAAAAACTTTTTAAAGAAATTTTACATTCAAGCAGAAATCAAGTTCAAAACTGGATCTTTCCTCTTTTGATATCAGTGAGAACTTTATGGAATGTGCTCTTCTATTGATTTATTTTCATCACGTTGACGTTTATTAACATAAAGTTATATCAGGCAGTTAATACATTCATCCAGATGTATCTATTAATTTGTTTTACTATTTTGATATTTAATAACTGTTTCATATTTATTGAGACCTTATTGATTGTTGTACTAGGCAATGTGTTATAATCTGGGATTAAGAGCTGTAAAAGATACTGTCTATATGTATCATGGAAAGTCATTAAAGAAAAGTAAAGATTGACAACTAAAAGTATAATTTCTTCCCAAGTAGAATGATATGCATCGATTTTAAAGGCTCTCAATTTTATTAGTGAGGTAATGGGAACAGAAAATAAAATTGACCTTGATTTTGTCCAGATTCATACAAGAGAGGGTCTGATTATTTCAAGTCCCATAATTCCATTCTAACCTGATGAAAACCACTAGCTTCATGTAGTGGATTAACTAGTGGTCAATTTGTTATACCCAGCTAGACTGAGTCAACACGGCCCCAGGTATGGAGGCCCAACCTGAGAATTTTTGCAAGCACCATAAAAGCAGAACTGGAGGGGATGGTGTACGGTAGATTTTCCTGGAGAAGCTTTTCACTGTGGTTTTTCTGATATGAACTCAGTTATTCTCATCCTCTAAGGAGTTCAGGTCCTTGCTGTCACTGATGACAGCTGCAGTTCTCTTTGGGGGAGCTCTGGTCCTTACCTTGAGCATCACTTCCTGGTTCCAGTGCAGATCCCTCAGCCTTCTGGCACAGATCCTTCATCCCACTGATGCAGACTTTCTAGCTTCCACCGCTGACCTTTGCGGCTTCCCACTGTAGATTCTCCATGCAGACTTGCGTGAAACATTGTCGTACGCTCTAGGCCTCCAGCTGACTCGTGGAGGACATTGCCATGGGCCCAAGCCCTCATCTGGATTATTCGGGTCCCTAATGTGTGGACAGATCCCCTCTCTTCTTCTGTGTTGGACTCTTTGTGTGAATGTTATAAAATAATCCTGTAAACTATGTGTTCTATATTAAATTTATTCCCTTGTAAACCCTGACTCCAACACTGCAGTATTATAACTACTATATAGAAACATGTGAATATATGATTTAGTTATTAAATCTTTAAATTTTTAGTAGTGAAAGGAGAGTATCTTATAGAAAATACAAAAATGTGAAATCAGTTCCAATGACCTGCATTACTTTTGCTTCACAACGGAGACGCTATGTGTTTATTCATGGGCTTCGAGTGAACTAACTAGTCCTGTGTGACTTTTGCTCAAACAAAAGGAATAAGCTTCTCTGATAAGTAGACACTAGGCAATGGTGGAGGAAGATAGGAATATAGAAAACATAATATAGCTTTCTAACCTAAATTTAGGCATATATTCCTAAGTATGGTGAAGGAAAGGTTTAAAAAAAAAACCCTAAAATAATTATTCAAAACTTGAGAAGAAACTAAAACAAATACGTCTACTACAAAGAGACACAGTTTGGTAGGCAAAGTTGTAAGACTAGGAAGGATTTTACACTTATTTTATTCTTTTCTTTAGTGCTTGAGATATGTGTACATACATGCACAATTATTATCTAAAACTTCCTAAACAAACTAATTCAGGAGTGTATACAAATAGAAATCATTGGCCCATCCAATATTATGACATTTTCAAATGCCCAGATTGTACCATAGCATGATCCTGACTTTGATGGAATTAGATTAACATCATAGAAACCAGAGCACCCCAGACTGTGATAACAGATACAATGAGTAGATCAGAAGATAATCAGTGATAAGACAGATAAGAAAAAGTTATCTAAAAGATGAAGGAGGGTAGGGGAATGTGAAAAAAAAAGAATAAAGTTATATCATGTAGAGAAGTACAAATTTCCTATAATGAATGTGATTGTTATGTGTACCTAAAATATACCAATGAACTTACTTTTAAAAAGATGAAGTTAAAATATACTACTAACAAAGAGAAATATGAATCAAGTTAAATCTAAGCTTCTCCCAACAATACCTACTTGAGCATCTATACTTAGCAAATGGCACATAAATACACTAAGAGAACTAGGCGTCAGTATTGGTTCTAGTCCTTCCACACCCTGTCATGCTGACCATGTTCTCTACCCCAGCTCTGTTGGGTGTGGGACCCTCAAACCTTCACTGCACAAGGGAGGGAAGGAGCAAGTGGTCAGGTTTTTTTATTGCCTTTTTAATGAACTGGTTCCTAACATTTTATTTTAAATGCTAGAACAGTTATGAGTTTCTCAGTTATGTTGAGCATAATAAGAGTCATATTTTTAACAGTTGGGGAAGTGAGTAACTAATATGGACATGGAAAGATGAAACAAAATCTATGGTGTTGAATTGAAATTAGAAATGTCATAGACACAGATATATTCGTTATGATTAGGCAGACTTCCCTGACATAGTTTATATTTAAACATACCAAACATATTGGAGTACATTAACAATTTTTTTAAACAACAAAGAAGGATGGCTTTAGCTTTGTGTATTTAGATTACAACACTCATTATTATCAATTCTATTTTAACAAGTAATTTTTAAACAATTAAAATAGATATCTATTTCTGAAAAAGAGTGTATATATGCGTACTAAATTTTAGTTCCAAGTATATGTATGAAGTGACATGGTGAGATTCTATTTTTCCTATGTACAATGATGTTAAAATTTCATTCTTTTAACATTGGATTTCTTAATAGTTTGTACATAGTGACTATAATGTAATAATTATTTTATAATAAGTATATCATTATATTATGATATACTAATAGCCATATATATACGTTTTAATGAAGAATGTCCTTTGCTATTCAGGAAAATATTCTACCTAGAAATATTCATTCTCTGAGAAGTCTAGAAGGTCAAGTTTTTCTTGTGTGGAATAGTATTATCAATGAAATAGACCACTGCACACGAAAAGAAGTTCATGGAATTTAGTTCACATAATTTACATTGAAAGGATAATCAATGACATAGCACTCCAATAGTGATAAACTATGCAAAATATATATATATATATATCTGATATATGTATATATATCAGAAATTATCCTAGTCTTAAACTGACAGATTTTAAAA
>RJWT010016948.1:0-19579 GCA_004365215.1 Cuniculus paca | reverse complement strand
ATAATTGGCAAAGAGTATAAAATATAGTTTTCCAAACTGCTATTTTCTTAGATCTGTCAGTTTTAAAATTATCAAAATAAAAGGTTTGGGAAAAAATAAGCAAACACTGTTTTGCTTATTTTCTGGCTGAAGATTTTGTACACATTTACCAGAAAATTTATTCATGTTGCCTTACAAGTAAATTCTACCAAACAGTTGCAAGAAAATCATTTCAACTTCACACAAATCTTTTCTTTTTATAGTTTCAATTTACTTCTTCCTGTTTATTTTGTAATGATCTTTGTCTTTTGAGAGAGGATCTCACTATGTAATTCAGGCTGGCCTTGAACTCACTATTGGAGCCCAGGCTGGCCCTCTCCTGCCTCAGCCTTACAAACACATAAACTTTTCAAAGGAAAATCTTCGGTGTTCATTATTTGACAAGCCAGTTCTTTTCATGGGGATAGATACAAAAACCAGAGAAAACACTAGTGAACGGGTATCAGCAATGGGCGATCACTATCAGAGCATCATGCATTTACTACGTTACAAATCAAAGGGGGAAAGTCACTGCAGTTGGATCAGGAGATGCAAAAATAATTAAATAAAAGTCTTCCTTTATTTCTAACAGAAACACTTAGCAGACTAGGAAGAGAGGGAAATCCCCTTCACCCAGATAAACAGGGTGTGTAGAAATTTACAGTGCTTATACTTAATGGGGAGCATTTAGCATTGTTGATCACAGGCAGTGAGCGAGAACCGGGGTGATGGATGGGTTTCCTGTGGACGGTATGGGCGGAACTCTGGGGGACACAGGCTTCCTGTGCTTGACTTTATCTCCTCCACACGATAGCAGGGATCTGGGTGAAGGTGGGTGCATTCTGGGTTTTGAGCTCAAGTAAAGCTCACGGGAAGGGTGCAGTGACAGAACAAAGTCAAAATCCTAAACCATCTCAACGGAGAAAACGTGTCTGGTGTCTTTTGCCAAAAAATAAAGAGCCCAGTGTTTATTTTCTCCAATTTTTGGAATCATTTAAAAAGGTTAGGAGGCGAAGCAGCGCTGAGTGAGGCAACCCCAGGGTGCAGCCCTGTCCTGCTGCGTGCAGGTGCGGGGCTGTTTGTAGATCTCTCATCTGCAGCACCTTCCTCAATCCTCGCATTCCGGGAAGTGTGGGCCCTCACATGGAATGTGGGGAAGAGAATCAGAGGTCTAAACCTCAAGTCCCGCAAGGAAGGATTCAAGGAATGGAGACTGTTGTACTTAAAAGGTCCCTTAGCAAACACGTGACCACAGCTGGCCATGGTGGCATGAGCCGGTAATGCAGCTACTTGGAAGGCTGAGGCAGGAAAGTCTCAAGTCCCAGGCCAGTCTGGGAAACCTGGTCAGACACCATCTCAAGAAAAAAAATTCATGTGAACACATTCTCCAAATAAGAAAATCTTGAGAACTCACTGTACATAACTGTATGTCCTAGCTCATTTATATCTGTAATTTAATCTCTGAAAGTTTTAAAGTATAGATATTAATAATGTAACTCTTAAAAAGAGAAAAATGACTTTCACAGGGATTAAATCTAATCAAGAAACTGAGTCAAAATCAGAAAAAGAGTATGTGCCCATTTTTACTTAACTGCAAATGCACGATCCTACCCCTCCCACTGTCTGACCATGAGTCCACAGTAGACAAAGGGCTCTCACAGGAAGGCATAGAATTTTGATGTTGCCCCATGATGAGGACAAGGAGTAGAGCAAAATAAGTTGTTTCAAGAGAGTTTACTCTAAAAATTTGCTGTGCCAATGGTCAGTCAAGGGAAGACAGGCTGGCACTGTGACACCAACCTGTCTGTGACAGTACAGGTTTCATGTTAATTTAAAATAAGCACATTCAAAATAACTTATGAATAAGGGCCCAAGCCATCTGAGTAATGACATGATCAATTCGTATCTAAAAAGAAAGAATGACTCCCAGCATTCATGGGTTTCACATCTCTGACTTCAACCATAGACGAAGCCAGACATAGTCATCCTCTACTCAGGAAGCTGAAACAGGAGGATCCCACAAGGTTGAGGCCAGCCTGGGCTACATAGTGAGCTCAAAGCCAGCCTGCTCTACTCCTTGTAGTCAAAAGGAAAATTAATTTGACTGAGCATTAGTATGGGAGTTGATGGCTGGGGATTTAGCTCAGCGGCATAAGCACATGCCTGGCAAATGCAAGGTCATGAGTTTGATCCCTGGTACCAAAAAAAAAAAAAAAAAAAAAAAAAAAAGATAGGAGTTGAGGTAGTCCTAGAATTAGTAATGACTACTATAATCTGTATCAGACTCATTCATCAAACATAGAAAGTAAGCACAGAGTTGGTTGATTTCTAAGGCTCCTTCCTTCTACGCAACTGTATGATTTTAGGTCCACCTATATAAAATCTTGTGAGTCTATGTGGTTGACCTCCTTTTGCCTATTTTAACAAGGACCAAATGAATGGTCAAGCCCCACGCTTAGTAGAAGCTCAGTCGTAAGTTTAGAGATTGCTTAGCCTTAATATGGTATGTGACCTTTGCAAATGAGAAGTGTGGAACAAAATCCCTAATTTATTCTTCTTATTAATAAAATAATTTGTGACTATTAAAGTGTGAATTAGGTAAAATTTTACATATCTGGTTATGTGATTGTCTGCATCCAAGAATCAAGTGCTTATCTTGTTAAAATCCCGTGGTGCTCCTTGACCTAGAAAATAACCACAAATTGGAAAGGAGAATTATTTTTGTATACCTCGGTTCATGTGAACATGCTGTTACGAGGTCTATATTTGGCTCTGTAACGTGATCTAATCCTGCAAGAATGGAAAAGCAATTGTGAACTAAGACCTACAATAAACATAAGAATAGGATTGCACAGTTCATTTCTGAAGAAACTATGCAAAGGAGCTTCAAATAATAGAAGAGGTTTGACTAGACTGGCTTTTCTTTAGGAATTTTCATGCAGATGTAGTCGCTGATTATACTGCAGATTCATGTTGAATACTGAAGTTTCTATGGGAATAGTGACGGTCTAGACACCTTTAAGAAAGACGTCTAAGGGAATATTAATTCTAAATATGTACTGTCATTAAAAGGTACTGGCTATTTCTAGAAGTGACTGATGATTTTCTTTACTGGAGCTGTATCATGAATGACCAGCTAGATTACAGGGATTGTTATGTGATAACATATTCTCTAGGCTCAGAAATGACTTTGGAGATGCCAAACTCAGTGTCATCCATGTGATCACCAACTGACTCCCAGCATTCATGGGTTCCACATCTCTGACTTCAACCAACCAAAGACTAAAAATACTCCAAACTATTGCATCCCTCCTGAACATGTACAGACTTTGCTCTTGTCGTTGTCCTCTAAACAACACCATATAACAGTTTTTATGTTGCATTTATATTGCGGTGGGTGCTGTCAATGACTCAGAGATGACTTAGAGCATAGGGGAGAATGTCCAATGGTCAGAAGACCATTCTGAATGTCCATTAGCTTTCTGATGTGTTCACAAATCACATTTTGCCCAAATTTATGATAAATTTCAATGAGTCTACAATAGAGACTGGCATGACTAAATGGATCTATTTGGGATTGTTGCTTTTTATCTGACCAACAGTGGTTCTTAATTGATACAGTACTTGGCTGTGGTATATGTTGCTCACACAGTCTAGAAAAGACTTCAGCGTTTATGTGTGTGTGTGTGTGTGTGTGTGCACATGTGTGTGTGTATCTTGAGCTGGGAATCAAATCCGGGGCCTCATGCATAGGCACACACATATTACTGACCCACTGCCCTACACCCAAATTCTAGATAGGAAACTTGGAGACAGAACTTCTGCAAAAGGGAAGGAGGGGTGGTGGGGGGAGGGGAGAGGAAGGGAATAATACAAGAATTAAAATGTGCTCTGTCCACGGACCATCTCAGCCTCGGATTTTCTCCATGATGTTTTTTCCAGTATTTCCACCCTGATTGGACAAAACAATGCTACACCCACATGGGCTGTTATTGGCATGTCCAATGAGCCCACCACCTTTTTTCCCACATCCCTCACTAAGGGCTCTCTTATTTTCAAGTCAGTAAAAATAAATATATATATTTGAAACCATAATATTTTCTATAAAGCTGTCATTTGTTTAGTTGGTGCTACCATTCCTTATACCTTCTTCTACTGCTACTAGATAGCTTTCATTCAGGGACAGGGATTTAGCTCATGGGTACAGAGCCTGCCTGGTATGAGTGAGGTCCTGAGTTCGATTCCTGATATCCTCCCCAAAATAAAAAGATGGAAAACATTCATTTGACAGTGTTCACATCCCGCAACAAAGCAGCACATTGTCTAAAGCCAGCAAGCCAGAATGCCGTGCGAGGATCGTTCTGTTTTGCCACTCTCACAAAAAGCTAGGTGCCCTGCTAGGGACAGGGAGCTGTCTTCTCACAGTGGGTGAGGTGATATCCTAACGAGGTTTTATTTTCTACTTAGATATTCCATTCTTAGGCATAACAATCTCTATTAAATGATAGAGTTATACCTGGTCTATAAGTCTGTATTTGGTCAAGTAAACTCTATAAAGAATTATCAGCAAATTACTTTGGTTGATTGTTACATTCATCAACTTTGTTGGTAAATTTCACTGCCCCTGGTACAGAGCACAGTTTATGAAATCATAAAAGGAAGAATTCCCTTAGCCAAGGGGGAGAATCTATGCATCATCTCCAGGCAATGAGACATTACTTCCTGCAGCTTCATCACTGTGGTTACTCAAGATTGAATAAGGCTGGCAGCTGTCTCAGACAACTGCAGAAACTGGATACATTTAGCTATGCCAGAGACAACAAAAATTTGCTGTGAAATAGAATTAAAATTTGGTTTATCCTTATCACTTCACCATGGCTTAGGTTTCTGTAATTCATATAGAAATGTTTCAGTAAGAAAGATGGTACATGGTACCAAGGAAAGAATCTTATTTTTGAAGTTTGAGTTTAAAGAATTCAGTGGTTTCACTGAAATTCTACTGAGGTGGGCACACATCTAAATGTGCTGGATACGTCAATGATCAAAACAAAGACTCTTGCTCTTGTGGAATTTATCTTGTCACGATGAAGACAATCAGGAAAAATTAAAAACGATACATGAAAAAATTACAGCAAGTGGGGAAAGGTAAGTGTAAGGGAAAAAAGTGAAGGTAGAGTAGGGGAAGGAAGACAAAGTGGTGAAGAGTGGAAATAAATAGCTAAATATAGTCCAAAGAGTTCTCTAATTCCCTACATATTAATGTGAATAAAACTCTTGAGAGTTGCATTATCAAAACTCATGTCACTTTTGCTTACGTGAAAACCATGCCAGTTTTGGGAAAAGAAGGCAGCTGACTGCCATGCTAGTGAAAGATATGTCTGTATTAATGAGAAATCTGATCATCCTCAATTGTGCAACTTCGAAATCTGTCCAAAATTGGCTGGCACACTTAGACTTTGAAGATATCCTGAGATCCAATTTCTAGAGCTGAGCGTAATAGGCCTGGTCCTCTGCTTTACCTAGAGACACAGAAATTAGTATTACAGTACTAAAATCTATTCATTGGGATTTTAGATCACCCTGTGGTGCACATGGCTCAGTACATTTTTGTTGAAAAATCGTAGCTTAAGGACACATTTTAAATGATATGGTTTTGCATTAGGTATAAAATGCTGAGTTTTCTTCAGCAAACTTCACTTACTCTTGTTTTTATTGAAAAGTTTGTGGACCTAATTTATACTACTGGACAACTCACTATTACTGAATTCCTGCATTTCTCTTATCTATAGATAAACCAGAGCTTTCAAATTTCCAATTCCCAGTTGCCTGAATTCACTCCTTCTCTCCTCTCCCCCCAGCATGTCTAAGATTCACAGTTAAGTGTCCTAGTCCATTTTCTGTTGCTGTTGCCACAATACCAAGATGGGGGAAGTTATAAAGAAAAACAGGTTTGTTTCTGCTGACTCAAAGGACAAGGTGACACATCTGGAGATGCCCAAGGTTGTACAGGGTATCACTTAGTGAGAGACAGGGAAGGAGCCAGACACCAGACTAACTCTTCATATAATCTGTTGGCTTATTAATTCATTCACTGCATGAGTGGACTAAACCATTCATAGTGGTAGGGCCTTAGTCAACACTTAAACATTTCATCTTGTTCTCTAATAACCCCTCATGGGGATTGAATTTCAACAAGTTTTAGAGAGGACAAACTGTTTGCCAATCACATTAAATAAAGGCTTACATCAAATTCTTTCATTTTCATTCTCCAGAGCCCTAGTTATTTTTAGCATCTTTTCATACGCATACCTATCATTTAAAAACAGCCTTAAATTAACATTCTGCACTCCATGGAACTTATTCTAATGAATACCTGCCCTTTTCCTGATACATATGTAATATTTTCTTCTAGACAGAGGCTTATCCCTTTGTCTTTTCTTAAATTTGACAGACCAATTTCTCAATTTTTTTTTACTCTTGTTCATTTATTTGTATCTTATCTAACTTTTTGGCTAGTTTGAGATTGTGAAGACTTCTCATGCATGAATTTCTCTAAAACTTCTATAATTTTAGGTTTCATATCTAGGTTTATGAATAATTTCAAATTAACTTCTGGTACATTGTGATATGAGTCATTGTTCTTTTATTAAGTTCACTTGCTAAATACATCCGCAGGGCATCTACAAAAGCTATTAGACTGCCAAGTTTTCAGATTCTTCGATTCTCAGATAACATTATGTTTTACACTGTAGTTTGCAAACAATTCCATGTATATTATGTCATGAGAACCCTCTAATGTTCTTAGAAGGTGAGAAATCAATTTATAGGTGAGAAAACTAAGAGGCTAAAGTACTTACTGAAGATATTACACACACACACACACACACACACACACACACACACACACACAGGGAAGGAAACCAACCTCAAACCTAGGTTATCACATTCTATTTTAGAGTTTCTTAGCTTTCATTTCCCAAAGAGATACTACTTAGTGGCAAATGAGGCACAAGAAACTTCTTCAAAAGGCTCCTAAGAAGCCTGAATGGACCATTCGTGCTTCATTAAAAGCCGTGCTTTCTCTCTTTGAAGTCGTGTGCGTTAATGTGTTTCTCCACATGATGTTGGCAAAGTTACCTTGATACTAAAAACAAGCTTTATATTGTATATCCTCAGCAAAAATAGTCATTCCAGATAAATGCTAAGGGCTTCTTTGTGCAAGTCCTGCTGGGCCTCCCCCTTACCCCCACACCTGCTCCCACCCTACACATAGGCGAGCAGGACGCACCTTGAGACATGCGCATATCCATGGTCACCCACCAGATGCCCCCTAAGTTTGCTTAGTGTCATTAGCGACCTCCCTCATTGGAACAGAGATTTCACCCATGCACCTGTAAATAGGGTGCTAGAGAGAAGTGCCCAGAATAGGCTTGGAACAGGTTTTGTAACAGGTCGTGAAACAAAAGCTTACTGTCTAGATTTTTCTTCTTTCGTCATTTATTCAAATAGGATATATGAGGAGAGCTTCTGGGAGAAAGTGAGTGATTTAGAGACTATGCAAATTCAGGACTATTTCCCTGGGCTGCAAAGCCAGGAGATAATTAGATGCTCAAAATATGTTCGAATGCAGTAACTTTTTATTTTTTTTATTTTTATTTTTTTACAATATACACTCCTTGCTTTAGAAGTTGCACCACGAGAGGTGTCTGGCAAAGATTTACACATGAGAAAGTGATAGGTTTTTAATATGTACACAAATTTGATGAATCACTTGGTAACATTCCCTTCATTTCATTACAGGAGCAGGTGAATCTGGAAAAAGTACCATCGTTAAGCAAATGAAGTAGGTACTGAATTACTTCAAATGTTTTGTGTTTGAATATTCCACTGTTCTTAAAATAAATGTGTTGGGAAACTCTGACGGCTAGTCTCTCATGAATCACAGGGAGTGACAGAGTTACCACAGCTGCTAGGCAAATAGTCCTTCTCTCCTATATCAGAAAGCATAAACGGTAGATAAAATTGCAATTCCTGTTTTTCTTTTAAATTTTGCCCCTCAGTGTGATAAATACTAAAAGCAGCTCTGTTTTAATTCTGTTCATCTGGGAACGTTCCAGGCCTGTTTTAATACTGTAGGAATGAGCTATGCATGCGCCAATCAATGACCCATTTGTGTTTTTGAGTAAACAGGATATTCCCCTAAACCTTAAATAAGCAAAGTAGTCAAAACAGGTAACTGTATTCTGTGACACAGCAACTCGGAATTTGTAATTAGGTCACTTGTATTTAGTCCATAGGGGAATAAGTGTTCCTTACGAGCAAAATCTCACACTGTGAGCTATCGGTATGAAAGTAGCAGCAAAATCTAGAAATGAGAGCTAAGCCAGAAAGTGAGGTAAGAGTTCTACACTTCTGAGTCATATGAATGAACAGATGTTGGACTTTAGGGAAGATTTTGTTTGTCCTGGCAACTAATCGTAAGATATACCTATCTCTCTCTTTCTCTCTCTCTCTCGCATCTCTATCTCTATCATCATCTATATCTCTAGCTCTATATTCCTTTTACAATAGCCTTCTAAAGCCTACCACAGAAGCACTATGGAATATTCTTTAAAATAACTTGTATTAAGGTTTTGGAAATTCTTAAGACAGGAAGTTATTTCCAAGTTATTAAGTTGTGAAGATAAGAAAACTTTGATTAATAATTTAATGTACTTAATGTTTTCAGTTACTACAGCACAAAACAAAATATTTTAAATAATCATTTTCAAAATGTTTTTGCCCCAGCATAATTTTTTTTCTGAAAGTAGCTATTCACAGGGAGCTGGTCATCTGATTTTCATAATTTTGTCATTCAGCAAAGATCTAAATTAATTTTAGATCAGTTCTGTACCTTGTCCCCACATGTCTGCATTATTACCATCTTCGCTGGGTCTCTTCTTCCCCATCCCTCCCTGCCTTTCTCCTCTCTTTCTCCTTCATCTCCTTGGGTCTCCTGACAACGGTATGACTCATGCGCACACCATGGGCCATGGGCTGTGAGCCGTCGCACCGTTGTCCCTTGGAGGTTGAGGAAACCTGGGCTTTGCTGCCAGGCCGTGCTCTCCGCTCATCTTGTACACAGATCACAGGAAAACACTGGGCTCAAACTATGTATTGAACTGATAAAGCTTCAGTGACATATGAGCATAAAAATACAATTTTAACTTCTTGTCATTTTGCCCACATGAAAATGAAATGCATATTCAAAATTACCGCTATTATGGTTTTCAATGTGTTTTTTGCACTTATTTTCCCTACTCTTTTATTTATGGTTAAATATCTAGGCCTGAATTTCTTACTAGGTAAATAATGAATGCAAAACTTCTCTAAATTAAAAAATTGCAATGGGTAATGAATAAGATGGGGATAGATAAGAAGTGAACTGGTGAAACATTGTGGGTCTGTCAGTGAATTTTAAAGGACAATCATTTTTATAAATGGAGGAGGAGGAAGAGAAGCCATTTTTGAGGCTACTTTTAAATTATATGGTAAAGTCATTGTTCTTTCATACATGTCTGGGGTTGATGTCACTCGGTAGTGAAACTGTGACAACTGCACTGCTTTTCTCCTCTGCGCTACAATTTCATGTAGATTGCAAATCAGCCCATGCTTAAGTCCAGATTCAACTGCCCATTCAGCTGATCTGCAGGGCAGTGTTTGCCTTCCCCGTCTCCGGAAAGGAGCCTCCTTCAGCCCGCTCCCTGGCTATACCCACTGAGGGCCTCAGGTCCACTCTAGGTCCGGGTCCCCTCTCATTCATTTGAGTCTCTGGCTGTGCTCTGCAGCTCTTCTCTTTCAGGTCTTTGTCACCCTTAAGCCCAGCTCTTTCACTTTACCTTTCCATTTTTTGAGCTCAAGTAGTTTTTTTAATGCTCAATTATTTGCCTATTTAAAAAAAAAAACAACTTTTAAATATATTAAGCCACAAGTACAGTTAAATGAAAAAAGAGAAAAACTGGGCTGGGCTACGGGCCCTACAATAAACATGCTGGATACATAGATGGCTGCCTTACTATATGGGGACCTTGATTAGTCTCGTGAAATTACAGGCCGCTCAGTACATGGGGGGGAGGAGAGACCGGACAGACAGTCCACAAAGCTCAAGTATCTAAGTCTTAAACAGAAGATAATTTAGTTCAACTTACTCATTAGAAAATAAAAATTTAAATCACATTTAAAATGAAAAATTTTCATCTTAGTGAATCAGAAAACAATAACTCTAAAATAAACCAGTAAGGGTGAGGTGTTAAGAGATGAGTATTTCTCACCACTCTTTGTAAAATTGCATATTACAGCAAAGTGTTAGGAATATTTTTTCAAAATACACAGAAAAACTGAGAAACTTTAACTGCTGACATCGTAAATAGACTTCTGAAAAATTTCAAGAATGATTTAAGACATAGTAAAGCCTGAATATAAAATAACATAAACATACAAAATAAGAAAATGCATATGCAAAAATATTGCATATACATTGACCTTCAGAAGGATCAGTCTCCAGGGCCACAAAAATAAACAAAAAATAATAACAGAAAGGAACAAAAATACACTGCATGGTAAAGACACAGAAAGAGTGTCATTAGTACACACAACGATTTTAGCTTTTGATAGGTGAGTCTGTTGTGACACCCTTGCTCCAAGACCATCAGCACCGCTGTAACTTGTGACTGAATTGGAGGAAGGAAAAACAGGTCAGCCAAGGGAAGCACGGGGTGTGTAGCCACGGGGGTTCGGCTGCACGTACACCAATGCAGGAGGGCAGGGGCCAGGGCGTTGCCTAGGGCAATTACCTGCCCCAGGAAGAAAAGCTTTTGTCCGAGCTGTAAATAGAAAGCCGGCACTCCTACTTCCCAGCTTGTCTCAAGTGATAGGAAAGACACAGATGCCACTAAATAGCTCCACTTCCTTTCCAGGTCATGTCGTAAACACATCACCAAGCTTCAGACCTCTGTGTGCACCTTTGCCCTAGAAATCTGGTAATTTTCCTCCGTCAGAGGAAAGCACATTCTAAATAAGATCCTCATTATTTACCCAGTTTCAATAAAAGGTTTTAATCTAGAGCAAATCCTAAATCCTCTTCACATTGAGCACGAGCAACCGCCCCCCTAAAAGAAAATATTGTATTCGAGGACAAAGATAATAAAAATGCAAAAGCATAAAATGGTTCTGACATAACAAGTACTTAGGTTGAAATGTTTCCTTTCTAATGAAGACGTACCATAGCCGCATGCCAGTGTTCCAGTAATGTATTGGTAATGTGCTTTAGTGTTACTATCGATAGTTCAACTTGCAAAAGCTGTTCGTGTTTGCATGACAGGATCATCCACAAGAACGGTTACAGCGAGCAGGAATGCCTGGAGTTCAAAGCCGTGGTCTACAGTAACACAATGCAGTCCATCCTCGCCATCGTGAAAGCCATGGCCCTGCTCGGGATTGATTATGTAAACCCCAAAAGTGCCGTAAGTATGGAAGTAATGACAGTTGGGGTTCCTGCTTGGGAATCGGAGTCTAATGTTTGTGTTTCAAGTCAATATCAAAAATTTAAGATCACGAAATGACCTTTCTAAAGTATTTCCTATTTATTTTAAGATTTCTCATTTTCCAGTTTGTTGTTGTACATTATAAGCTTATTCAATTTGAACTGCTTTCTTAGGGATCAAACCTGATATTAAATACCATGCTAGACTAAGGAAATGGATTGTATATGATTGCTGAGTCTCCAGGGTTTACTATAACCTGCTGTGTCTTTACATTTATTAGTTTGTGAGCCTTTCATGGAGACTTTAAAATTTTTTATTCACACCACAATTATTAGTGTTTAATGTTAATTACAAAAACTATGTGGCAACAGGGAAATGCTCATTTTACGGTCTTAAATGTTTAGAAAGGAATTCAAATTATGGAAATAAAATGCACCCTGAGTACACTCAACTAGTCACAGTTTTGTTTATAAGGTTGTTATCTAAATAATTTTATTTTTCTCTTTTATATTATACAAATAGCTCCCATTATATTATACATCCTCTTAAGACATTTACATGCAAACAAATGAAAAAGTATTTTAGTGAAATATATATTATTATCCAGAGAACAACGGCTGACCTCAATCATGAAAAGAGTACAACCCAATGGACAATCCAATCATCCATCCATGGTCCCTCTAGGGGCTTCCTGCAGGGGCTGCTGACTGAACTGATTCCAGTGTAATCCTTAGACGTCTTGGTCTAAGGATGGTGACAATGGAAAGGAATGGCATAGTAAGGATAGGAAAGAGTCACATCAGACCCCCCACACACGCTACCATGGCTCCCCTTTTCGAGTAGACCTTGTGAATGGCCACAGGAAGTCATCAGGATGGGAAGGAAAACATGCCTTGTCTCTCCGGTTAATTTTCTTTCTCCATGTTTATAGGCCATAGTGCTCCTGGAGAGCTGGTGTGCTAATAGAACACACCTCGATTTTTGTTCATTCCCTTCCCTTCTTCTCCCTTCCTCCTTAAAGGAAAGTCCCCTTTCTTTCTATCATTTTTCTCCAAAAATCAAGAAAATGCTCTCAGGCCAATGGCAAAGTCTAGAGCGAAGGGCTCTGCTGACTTCCACTTGCAGCGTTCTCCACAGCTCGGCTTCAGTACACCACTGGCATCTCTGACTCTAATTTCCTTCTCACATGGAAAAGTGGAAGTTGCAGCAATTAAAAGCCATGATCCTTCCTTCCTTTATCATCCTGTGACTCAGACATCATGTTGTATTGAAGGGTATTTCAGTTCTCTCTGACCTCAGATTTTTCTAAGAACTTAGAATTTTAAACGGCCTTTCAGAGGCAACCTAGCGTGACTGCCCAAGTTCAAGGAGGGGATAATAAAACCCAAAGAGAAGTAGTTGGTTTCTGTCAAGTAAGTAAAGCTTAGAGAAAACTCCGGTTCTCCTGGCTTCCATTCCAGTGCTTTTTACTGTGCAAACTTTTTTTTTTAAATGCTTTAAGTGACTGGAAATACTTATCTTTTTCTTCCTGGCAATAATAGTGACTAATGTAAGTGGACATTACAAACTCCCCTGAGAATGATTTGATGTTCAAATTTGCTCGTGTAACATTCCATGCTTTAGGGTCAGGGTGGTTGGAAATCACAACCTTGCCTGTTTCTACTCTTTAAAAATGTGTGCTTCCTACAACCCAGTCAGCAAGGTAGATATCCCTAAGGACCAGAAGTCTGCTGGTCAAGAGTTTTAAACATCTGACCCACAGTAGATTCTACACGTTGCTACCACTGCATTGACTACAAAATGAAAACAAATCCAACTTATGCCAACTCTGTATTCAATGCATTGAACTAGTCCTAAGCAATTGTCATGCCTTCTCATGTCCTCCAATAGCATAGGCATCCAGCACCACATTGCCCACATTTAGATTTTCAACTGATGTCAACTAAGAGCTTTATCATATTCTTGGAAGTTTGGTTTTAAGACTGGGATTACTCTCTACCTTTTTAAACTGTTGCAACAGATGAACCAACAGATGAGTCGTTATTTCCTATATCTACATAAACACAAGGTAGTCAGAACTCTTTTTTTTGTTGCTTATTTATACAAATTTATGTATTTTGCATAGCTATCTGGATATCATCGCACAGATTACCATTCAAAGAAGGTCTCAAGAGGAAAAATTGTAAGAGGTGTATCAGTCACCAGTTTATAAGTTTAGTTAAATTACTTAGTCTAAATGTTGGTTAGTTCAACCACAAAATGTCAGTACTTTTCTCATTATAAAACATAATAATTCAAGTAATTATGTTACAAAACATAATAATTCACTACACAGACTGTTGCAGGATGTAACTTCCCAGTAAATATTAGGTATTATTTTTCAGTAATTATTTTGATTGTGGCCCATTCAAGTTTGTGTACCGAATGCTACAGGTCTACCATAATTTGAAAAATCAAACCTTTTTATTAAACTATTATTTATGTGGCAGACATGTGGTTGGATACTGGAAATACACTGAGCACTCAGCAATAATTGGAAATATGGTTTGTCCTCCAGACAGTAAAGCACGATGCTGAGCAAGTAATTACAAAACATCTGCTCATTCAAAAATGCTACATAGTCCTGTGCAGACATGGAAAAGAAGTAATGAGCTGGGTTCTGTGAGACATTCATGCATGTATGCAACTGCAAGCATGCCCTTGAGCTCACAGTGGGCTGAGAGCTTGGTCTAGGTGATACTGGCAACATTAGGCCCTGGCATACGATTTATACTGCAGGAGTGGATTCTGTAAAGTCAAGCACTTAGGAGGAGAAGAGAAGTAAAGAGAATAAAGGCAAAATAGTGGTGCTTTTCAGAAAGAAAAAACAAAACCTTCAACCTTGTCGGGCTACTTGAGATGAACAGAGAACTTCAGAGAAAAAGACTGAATAATGCAAGGAATAACAGAGGTATCTGTGATCAGAGAGTTCCAGGGAAGTAGCCCACGTGGAGGTCAGCCAAGCTGAAAAGTCTGGAGAGATCAAGAAAGGAGACTATTGAAAGGAATCCACTGCATTTAGCAACACAGAGCCACTGGGTTCTACTGAGAGAGGTCAGAAGAGTGGCAGGCTCAGAGCCCACTGGTGGGGGTGAAGGGGTGGGCATAGGGTTTAAAGGAAGTGCTCTCCTGAGCCGTCATGGAGGGGCAGGATCTGCAGTGGGGGGAGGCAGCTAGAGGGGGCCTGTTATTTAGTTTCAGTATTCGATAGACTGATTTCACAAACCTGTGCGAAGGAAAAAGCTGAAGAAACAATAACGGGGAAACAATAAGGACATTTTTAGTCATTGTTTTTGTTTTGGTTTGGTTTTATGAGACAGAGTCTCGCTGTGTAGTTCAGGCTAATCTTGAACTCACTACATAATCCAGACTGACCTGGAGCTCATAGGTATTCTCCTGCCTCAGAGTCCTGGAATTACAGGCCTGCACCACCATCTCAGCTTCATTTAGAAAATTTCTGCTTATTCTTTCTGAATGTTATTATAATCTGTTTTAGGCCTTCTAAAACATATACTTGACTGACATAAAAGAAGGCTGAATATTTTAATACCTGCACTACATGAGTTGTTTTGTGATCGTTTTTAACATAGTACCCTATGAAATGAATCCTGTAGCACTCAGCAACCCGCGCAGACTCCCCAGTGAGTTGTGCCATTAAGGCTCTATAATGGAATCAGTTTGGGTTACACACATAGGATAACAACTTAGAAATCTGCACCCAGCACAGCACTCAAAGACTGAAAATCTAGTAGCAACAAAGTCGTGGCCTTTTTAGCCGAGCCTTTCTCAAAAAATTACTAGGCAGTATCTCCCTTGCTTTGCTCTTTTTGTCCATGATCTTTGGAAATCTGTCTCTAGGGTTTGGAATTCATTCCACAAAGCCCTGAGACCATGTGAGGGGAGCCATTTTGGTGAGGAAGTTCTGGGTAAACTGTAGAGAAAATATGTATTTCATTTTCTACATGATCTTATTCCAGAGCTACACAACCTTCAGTGAATGGGCCAAGCCAAACCACCACGACCCGTGAGCTTTTCCAAATCTGCCTTAGAGAAATAAAATTTCATCACTAGACTGTAACTCACCACTCAGGGCACTCTTTAAAAAAATTGGCAGATTATTGGAGATTCCTTCACATTTCCCTAGAATATGAGCTGTGAGCTAATGAGGATAATGAGTGTATTCATTATTTTGATTCATTTCATTATGAATCTTATTGATGTAGAAATGAACAGACTCTACCTTCAGCACTCATAGGCCCATATGAAGCATGCACTATAAATGAAGAAAGATGCACTCAGCAGTATACATGTCTCAGAGAATGATGGGAAAAAGAGGGCTGGATAAAGATTAGAAAGCAACGCAAAATGGAAGAAAGTGTGGTTGGAGACAGTTTCCTCTAAAAGGCGGCACGGAGAGGATTCTTGGGCCAGCAGGCTGTGGATCATGGTCAAGGGGTGGAAGGGACGGCCCCTCCAAAGCTGTGACCGGGACGCGGGAGGCCCAAGGACAGCAAGGCTACTCAGCTCTTGAGACTAGAGGCAAAGGAGCAGGCAGAGACAGAGGAGTCAGGAGGACAAGAAATAAGGTCGGAGGGCGGATGAGCATCAGAAAGCACAGAGCCTGTGAGTGTTTGTAAAAGGTTTGGATTTTATTTTGAGTTGGATGGAAAATGACTAGAGTTGTCAAAATATGGGGGTAAAATATTGTCTAAAACTGTCAGGATTGAAGTGAACTGTGTCCCGTAAAATGTTCTTTATGGTTTAAAAAGAAACAAAGATGGAAAATGCCTATTGCCATCCATGCATGCAATGATTTAAAAAAGGAAAAGTTCTCAGAAGACAAAAATCACACTGAGAGGGCAGCTTTCCTTTAAGGAGTGAGGAGGACAGAGGAGGAGGTGGCCCAGGAGGGCTCAATTCCAGGCAGATGCTGACAGTCACCTCCACTCATTAGACCCACACCAAGAACGAGTGCATCTCCTCAGAATGGTACGCTTGTAAGAAAAGGACAGAAAGTGGCTACAAAAGTCCCTCCTCTGCAGGGATAAAACAGTGTGAGCAGCTGTTTTCTTCCCTCATGAGTGCTAAAAGGCACTTGAGTCTAGACAGGGCCAAATGGGAGGTGGCTGGCCAGGTGAGGAGATCAAATCTCACTGCATATACAGTCCTGTCTTCATGTATGTAGCCGGGAAGGAGGGTTGTTAAGTTTTATCATGCACTGATGCAAGATCGTGGGGACAAGCTTTACTGTTGCCTCTTTCACAATTGGCTTAATGATCTTCTGATCAGTTTGATTTTAACAAGGAAAAAAACTGATTTTGAAGAAAAATGAAATAAGGGATTTTTGTCTTACTAAAGTCATTAACAACAACAGATATACATATGGCTTTTAATGCAAAGAACAGTTTTGATAACAACAGCAAAATCTATAGTTCATTTAAGATAATTAATTGAATTATATCAGAGAAGCAGCAGATTCTTATTAAGCATACATTTTTCTCTGCAGTCTGACTGCACAAAATGTGTTTGGATTTGACTCTTGTGGCACTTATCTTACTGATTGGCAAGTTAACCTTTGAGACTTAGATTTCCCCATATGCAAATGAGGACCATATAGCATTGACTTCACTGTTACAATTTGGACAGTCATGGGAGGCCTGGTGCCTATGGTCCTATCAATTGTTGTTGTAGTGGCCACTGACAGGATCATGAGAAGACAGGAGTTTGGAGTCTGTCTGCCAGGAAGTGAGCTCAGAGGTTACCAGGATCATTTTAACCACCTGAAAACTCAAATTCTTAATCTTTGAAAAAATAAAATTTTTTCATCATAATGTTTTGATTTTTTTAGCCTAAATAAGTTGTAGACTACTCGAAGTTGTGCAAACTGAGTGTATTTACTCAGTAAACTTCCCTATCATGTTCTTCCTTGTAACCTCCAAATATTGGGCTAACAAAGCTAATATAATCCTTCCTTTTCTTTTTTGTTTCCTAATCTCACCTCTGACCTATTGATTTGCTCCAAAAACAGCAGTCAATATCTACAGGGATGTTCAAAAAACTCTATGGTTCTAAATGTTTACCACTGCTTACTTACATGATCACAAAGAATATCAGACGTCAAATAAAATTGTATATTCCTTTTTAATATAAATTTACTACAGTGAATTTATTTCCCATTTTACTCTTATTCTTATTTGGTTCTTTTTGTTTAAAAAAATATGGCCATGTAGAAGCACGATCCATAATAGTCAAATCTTGGAAGCAGCCTACATGTCCATCAAGATGAATGGATCAAGAAAATGTGTCTTTTATACACAATGGAGCACTATTCTGCTGTAAAGAAGGATAAACTTGAGTCATTTGTAGGAAGATGGATGCACCTTGAGACCACAGTCTTAAGTGAAATAAGTCAGACACACAAGCTTAAATATGACATGTTTCTCTTGTATGAGAAACTCAGTGTATAAAGAGCAAAGTAAAAACGTGATAATAGGAAGCAGGGGGAGCAATCCTGCTCAAAGTAGGAGGGGATCAAGAGATGGAAGAAGGGAGAAGGGAAGGAAAGGGGGTGAGAAAAGGAATTAAGATGTGGTGCATACATGGACCGACTCCACACAAGGAGTTTAAACATTAGGTACCACAACCAAGGACAAGAAAAAAGGAAAGAACTCAAGAGGAGTGGAGGGGAGGGGATGCCAAGGAAGGAATTAAGGTGTATTTCATATGTGTCCCCAATTCCCACAAGGAATGTAACCATTATGTAACACAAACGTGCTAATAGCATAACAGTACATGTGACTATTGTCTAAGGAAGACAAAAGACCAGTTAGCTCAGTTTCATTATTCTTTGAAACTAACATTCCAACCCTCTGAGGATGAAATTGATATGTATTGTCCTTTCTAACATGGTATTGAGAAGTCAGAGGTATTGACTTAGATATCCTAATTTCTCCATGTAACACTTTATAGTTTTTGCAAAAGGAAAACTTTAAGGAATTCGAGTTCTATTGATCTTAATTTTTTTTTAATCTTAATGTGTTTTGAAAACACGTCCCATGGAATTGTTAGCAAAAGGAATAGCAAAATTGATCAAGTTAAAATATTGAAATGAAAACAATATAGGATGTGATTCCCAGTAACGTGCCTTTATCCTTCTCACCAAACCACGGCCCCAGGAGGACCAGAAGCAGCTCTGGACGATGGCAGATACCCTGGAGGATGGAGTCATGACACCTCAACTGGCCGAGGTGATAAAACGACTGTGGCAAGACCCCGGGATCCAGGCCTGCTTTGAAAGAGCATCTGAATACCAGCTCAACGACTCAGCTGCTTAGTAAGTGACTCAGTTCCCAGGCAATCACAGCTGACACATTGGTTGTGAAGAACTGAAATTCTGCATTGAATGCACTTGTGAACATCAGTGAGGGCAGTAGATGACATTGTAGAGAAGTAAAAATGAACAAGGTGACCTAAATTACATGCAGAAATTATCAAATATTTAAATAACTGATTTTAAAACTATTTTCCCTACATGATTCCTATGTGGTGCATATATTCCCTTGATGAGAAAGAATTAAGTATTATGCACAGGGCTCAACATTAACACAGAGTGGCCACATGCATACTGAGGTTTTGGGTTATTTATTTCATCTGTATTAATGTTACTGAAGTTATCTCTTAAAATAATTTCATTAGTGACACATGCTTTAACTCACCGGTTTGATGAGCAAGATACACAATTCTGGAAGAAAATAATTATTCATTTCCAAAACAATTGCCTGCTGTAGGATTGTTCAAGATTCTGGAGAAAGATGAAATAGTTCTCACAGCCAGTATCATCTTGAAAGAATTTATTAGCCAAAAGGAATGGCTAATAAGGAGGTGTGACACTGCTTATACTTTCCTTACCAGCATGACTTAAAATTTTCTTTTAGGAAGTCGTTCTTAGTCTATCCCTTTAGTTTATCCCTGCAAGCACATATGCACATGAATGAAGCTAT
>RJWT010016947.1:0-19589 GCA_004365215.1 Cuniculus paca | reverse complement strand
GCTTCCGTTGTTGGAATGCGCTCTATGCAGAGCCTCTTGTTTGTTTTTTTTAAAGTAATGTGATGATATATTTTATTCAAGGAATCTCTATGGTATATATTGCTGTGTAACAAATTACCATAACCTGAATGATTTAAAACAATGCATAGTATTTATCTCACAGTTCTGTGGCTCAGAAGCCCAGGCCTGGCTTAGCGGGATCCACTGCTTAGGGTCTCACAAGTCTTTAAAGTGTCTGCTGAGACTGAGTTTCTATCACAGGCTCAACTGAGGAAAGAATCCCTTACAAGTTTCCCGTTGATTGCTGGTAAAATTAATTTCCTTATATTTGTAGGATACCTAGCAGTTTGCTTCTTCAAAACCAGGAATAGCACGTGCAGTTCTGAAAGACAGTTATATAATGTAATAATCACCAAAGTAAAATTATATTTGAGCTATTCTATTGGTTAGAGGTATGTCAGATCTCACCACACTCCCTAGGATGGAATTATATAGGTCTGAACACCAAGAGACAAGAATTATGAGACTACTTTAGAATTCTACTGACCAGACATTCATTCAGTTAAAAAGAAAAAATAATGGGGAGATAGAGAAGATGTATAGTTGATACTAACCTATATTAAGAACCAACTTGAAAAAGCTTGTTAGATTCTAGAACTTTCAGCACATAGAATGTGCCAAATATAGAAATTGAATTTGGAGATTATGAGAAGAGAAAGATAATCCCCAGAATACAAATCTGAGAAACTGCCCGAATGCTGATCACTCAGACATAAAACCCAGAAAAGAAACAGGTTTTGAAAGTCTCCCTGACAAGTTCAGTTTAACACTGTGAATTTGAATTTTAAGTATGTTAAATTTGAGATAACAATCAGCTATCCAAGATAAAAAGTCTATAGTAATCAATAGAAAGAAAAGCAAGGACTATTAGACATGGCCAAATAGACTAATTAGATGACTAATTCTTTATTAAATATCCATGATGACAAACAATGGAAACTTTGGAGTTGTTTGTCTGTTGGTACCCAGGGAAGGAAGCAAAGCTGTGGCGCAGAGGACAAGATAAATATCCAGAAATAGAAACCAAATAACTGGACTTTCAGCCTGTGGAAACACTTTGCAACTCCTTAGGAAGAAGACTGGGAGATGTGATCAGTGCTACTTTTCAATTATTTTAATGGCTTCTTTTATTTTAAAATGTCAATAAAAGTATTTTTTTAAATTAGCCTTATTTGGATGTGCTTTTACGTAGGAAATAGCAAAACCATATTGTTTTTCATAGATGAAGAGAGAAAAAAATATAATCGCTAAAGTCAAAAGTAGCATTGGGAGGAGGTGGCAGGGGGGTTATAAAAGCATGAATTGAAAAGAACACATGTTACAAAAGATAGTTTCAAAAAGAGTATCTGTTTTAAAAGATAATTTTATAGCTCTGTCCCTTACACACTGTAATGAATAGGAATTGGATCTATTTTCTTTGGATATCAAGAGAAAGGGTGTCTTGGAAAAGTAGAGGATTGAGGAGAAGCAAAAAGCAAACATTTGCACCTGTGCAATCATTGAAAATTGCAAAAAAAAAAAATCCAGCCCCCTGGCCAATGATAATTGTAAGGTACCATGATATAAAATATTTTGCTATCAGATGCAGAAAAAAATGCTTTAAAAATCAACTTGGAGCTGGGTGTGGTAGCTCATGCCTCTATTCCCGGCACTCAGCAGAATAGGTAGGAAGATCATGGTTTCAAGGCCAACCTGGGGTACATGGTGACTTCAAGGCCAACCTGAACTACCCAAAAAGATACTGTCTCATAAAAGAAAATATATTACTTTCATAAACAATGATCTGCCTACCTACGCCTGGATAGTGGTGAGCTACTTTGCTCATTTAACCCACTCTTTGGCTTTTACCACTTTCAACTTCCTCCTACTTTTTCTGTGGTCACATCAGACCTAGAAATGCATCCAATATCTTCTCAAGAAATGCCAAATGAGTGCTGGGAGGATACTGGAACCCTATTCTGCAAAACCAATGAAGAAATTTAAGAAGCCAGTGGTTTATAATGCATTTTTTACTCTCATTGTCATAATAGAAAGAAGTCTGCGTTAATAATTTGCTCTAATCCCCCAGGAATAGCTGAAAATAGAAAAAATAAGTTAGGAAAACTACATTTTATTAATCTGGCAACTGACTTTTGTACTTTTTTTTATTAAATACTATGAATAGCTCAAAAGTTTCCAAATGAAGCAGAAAAATAGAACAGGAGGTGGTCCTAAGCATTCCTTAACTTTCAAGTAAATAGAGAAAGAAATGAAGTCATTGTGGCATTTTTTTCTATTCTTAGTCAAATCCCAATGACTATCTATACTCACCACAAAAGGAAGCCATGTGGGACAGGTTTGAGATTATTTAATCTTGTACAATATATAGTCTCAATTTTTGCCATCACAATTCTTGTACAATCTCAAATAAAACAAGCAAGTATAACTGAAAAGTCAGTGGTGATATTAACCTATCAATCAAAAGTATAAAAATAAACAGATGTATATTGAGTTTTAAAATAGAGGAAAGAGAAATGACAGGATAGTGCCAAAGAAATGAATTTTCAGTTCACTCACAAGTGTACACAGCTACACACATAATAACTGAAGAATCTAACTCCTTTCCCTTCATCCCTATAACATATGCTGAATATCTACCAAGTTGACTTATTTTAAAAGAAAAGGACTATCATGAGTCCTGCTATGTCCTCTAAATCTCATATAGTGAAGCTTCCAGCACCTCAGAATGTGACCGTACTTGGAACAAGTATTCTGTGTGGAACCTAACCCCACCAGTCTCCATCTAAACACAGTCAAAACACTGGCACAGACAGAAGGAAAGATGAAGACACAAGACAAGGCCCTTCTACACACTAAGAAGGACCTCAGGAGAAACCAATTCTGACAACATTTGGATCTTGGTCTTCTAGTCTTTAGAATTATGAAAAAAATGAATTTCAGTTGTTTAAACTATCCAGTATGTAGTACCTATTATGTCAACTTTAACAAACTAATATGAAGACTAAATTGAGGTAATGACTGTGATGAAAACAATGGTGATTCTTCTGTCTCAGCCTTCTGAATGCTGATATTACAGGCAGGAACTACCACTCCTGGTTCACGAAGTGGTTTAATCCACACTATACTGGCTTTATAGATTCAGCATCTTCCTCAAGGGAATTAAGGTTAATTTGTTGGCTATATCCCAAGTTAGAACATAGATTACAAAGTAAGCATTGAAATCTTTTGCCCCAGTTTGAATTTGTTGATAACTGGGATTCATTAGATCAAATCTAAATCATTGGTCTGCTGAATTAATGGTTTCGTGTATTGGGAAGATGAAGAATACATTTTTAGATGACACATTTATTTTTTAATCTCATTTTAATAAGGTTAATTTTAACTTATTTTCAAACTATATCCTAAAATGAAAAAAGATGTATGACTGCAGCATGGGTTGTACATAAGAGAAAGGTAGACACTCAGACAGAATGAGAAATTTATGGCTAACCAGAGAAAATGGACAAATGTCTCAGAAATTAAACCTTGATATGATCTCTGAAGCTCTAAAAAGGCTGGCTTATGAGTTACAGATGCCACAAATACTCTGAAAATATTAATCTTAGAGAAAAATCACAGTCTTTTCTATCTTTTTAGTTTCTCTTCACTCTTTAACATTGCTCATAAGTTACCTTACAAACAAAGGTATATAATTTAAAATATTTAAATAGCTGCAGGGTTATTCTCAAAATATATCATCTATGGTTAAAATAGGACATCAAAAGTATTATACAAATTAATGTAGAAATGAAACATATAACAGAAGCCGAATTACACTAATAGGCTATTAACAAACACAAATGTGTCACTAATTTATTCTACTTGTTCAGAACATTCGCACCTGAAAAAGTCCACACATTCTTCATATGACATAGTGTGAATGTCATGTGGATAAGAAAATGAAAACTTGATGCGCTTTTTTGCTCAGAGATTTAGTTGAATAGCACAATTATCAAAGCATGGGAGCTTTGGCAAAGAATAAAAAATAAGAGCCCTTTTCAGTGCCTTAACCTGCATTTTTCTTTTCAGAGTGCTCAACCATCGGAATGTAATTCATCTATCCCAAAAAACATGGGGAGGAAATTCTAAAAGGACTTCAAGTACAGAATTTGAGAATGTTCCTACTTAAATGTCATTCATACTTTAGTGAAACCAGTTCTAGTGAGCTAGACATTTCATATAGCAATATTGTAATGCCATTGGCTTGGCCTTGAGAATACTCTCCCCCTCAAAAAAATGCAAAAAGTGATCTGTACATAAGAGGAATTCTATGAGGGGTTTAACCTTTCTTGGCTCTCAGTATCGTAGATCTCAATCTTAAAACTAGAACACTGTGATTTAATTTCACATGCTGAGAAGTCTCGCTGCACGCACAGATAAGGAAAGCAGACTCAGCTTCATTACTGAGCATGTGGCTTCCCAGACTCAAAGTGGCTTACTGACGTGTTCCATTTTCTTCACTTCTTATGTGGTTTTAAAAGTGAGGATGGACACGCACCTGCATCTAATTTGAGCAACACAAACATGTGGCTTAGCTGGCAGAAGGTAAAAGAAACCAGAATACGGTGAAAGGTTTTACTTAGTAATGCCAGTTGCCTATTTTTACTGTCTCCTTTTGAAACAGAAGAATACTTAAGGTAACAGGACACAGCAGAGAAGATTTCTTTGGGGGGAACTTATAAAACCTGAAAATAACAATAATAATTTATATTTGCTTAACTAACATTCAAACTTAGAAATCTTTAAGTGTTGAATTACTTAGATTTTAAATAGCCTTACATTGTAGTTATCTGCCAGCTCTTATCTTATAATAGGTGAACTAATGCAAAATAAATTAAATTCTTTACCATGGGACACACATTTATGTATAAATCCTGTTAGAAGCAGACATGGAATCCAGAACTTTTGAACTCTAGCCTTCATAAGAATATAAAGAATCTTATAATTTTTTCATCTAGTGCTTTTATCTGAGTATACTATGACGGCTGCATATAAATATTCCAATCATACATGTTACTGATAAGCTTGTTAGATATTTTTGGTAAAATCCTTTCTACACCCTGAGTACATTATCAAATCTCTGTTTTAGAAATCAGTCTGGAATTGCTAAAAAATTGAAGAGTCTTAAAAATTTTCATATATTTTTTCAAACAAATAGAAAAAGGCTTCTAGTTTACCTTTAATGATAAAAATTGATATTTCAAAAGTATGTGTCTATAGATAAAAAGATGATAATCACAATATTTTTGTAAAATACGATAATATACTGCACTTATCTACTTATGATCAGAGTTCACATTAAATTTAACTCAGTATGTTTTTGGAACATCAACCTCTGAATCTCTCATATTGAACACAGCCAATGTCAGCTTCTCAGAGACATTTAAGAAATTGGTATGCAACGAATTACAGACTTGCAAGCAAATGAAAAGATTCTGTGATGGTTTTATTTTATAACATCTTAAAGTTCTGGGACCTGAAGTCTTCCATGGTCTGGCTGTGTAGTTGATATGCCTGTGATAATATCATTCTTAAGTAAAACTATGAAACAAAGTTGCTTTTGAGTTTTTCCATATCTCACTAACTTTTTAAGTCATTCTAGTAAAAGGTAACAAATTTTCATCTACTTGAAGTAGCAACATAAAATTTGTTATATCTTTTGGGAACTAGAAATATTGTCTTGGTGTAACAGCATAGTAATATGGAGACAATAAAATCCATTGTTAGCATCTTTGATGCAAACGTAGTGGAGTCAGCCTGCCTTGAGGTCAATCATTCCTGTTCGCACCACATATCACCTCTGAGTCAAAGTCTCTAAGCCTGTCTCCTTCACTTTTGAAGAAAGAAGTATTTCACAGTATCATTGTGTATTTCACAGTATCACTTAAGAGAATATTGGACTTTTTCTGCTCTCTCTGTCTCTGTTTCTCTCTCTCTGACTACCCTTCCCATTCTGCTCTCTGTCTCTCTCTGACTACCCTTTCCATTCTCAGTTGATTCTTCAAACACCGCTGAACAGAATTTGTAAAGTTCATACTTGCATCATTGTAAGTATACACTATAGATTTTATTTTAATTCTCCTCCAAAAAGCTATGTGTTGGAAGCTCTGTCCCTAGCATAGTGTTATAGAGAGCTGGTGGACCCTTTAAGAAGTGAGCTTTAGAGGAAGGAAGTTAGCACATTTGGAGAGGATATTGCAACCCATTCCTTCCTCTCTCTTTTACTTCTGGTCATGAGCTGAATATTTCCTCTGCTATGAGCTTCCCCCATGATGTACTTCATTGCCACAGGTCCAAAAACAATGGTTAGTCAACTATAGATTAGTCAACTATAGATTGAACAATGGTTAGTCACCTATAGATTAGTCAACTATAGATTGAACAATGGTTAGTCAACTATAGATTGAAACCTACAAAATTGAGAGCCAAAATAATCTTCCTGCTTTAAAAGATGATTGTGTAAGGTGCTTTGTTACAGTAGTGGAATGCTAAGACAATGTCTCATGAATTGATAATAACTATTAGCTATGTCTTCCAGTAACTTTCCCAGATAATCGTGAAAGCAAGACACACACACAATATTTAAAGAACTAATACCACCATTAAAACTCAGTAGCTGTGATGAGAAAATGTGACTATCAGAATGAGGAATAATTCAGAATAAAATAGATGTTTGCTGGAAATTCTAAGAATGAATTGGTTAGACATTTGAGATCTTGGTTGTTTAATCTCATCTCACCACAGCCCTCAGTTGTTTCACTTCTAGCTTAGTACCACTTTTTTCCTGTTCTCTAAAAAATTCTTTCCTGATTTTCATAAACCTGACTTTCCTCCCTTTGTTTCTTTGTTACAAATCTATGGTGCCCGTTATTCAGACCCATGTAAACTTCCCTGCCTTGTTCTCAATTCTCCCTAAAGTATCATCTGAGCACCTCCACTCTAGTTAATGTGTGCATATAATACTGAAGCTATTTCCATGTCTCTCTTCACAGAAATGTCCCCTCTTTAACCCTGATCTTTTGGACTTCTTTTCTGATAAGTTTCTAGATTCATTATCCATATTAGTCTTCTCTTCTCAACTTGATGAAGAGTAGAAACAATGGTATTTTTGCAGGTGTCACATTCCAAGAAGTACCAACAAACAGACAGCATAAGAATGATGCCCACTGAGTTGGGCAAAAGGGAAGCCCACTATACTTGTTGCTGCCCTATACGACCTGTCACAGAATGGAATCCTAATAAGCTTTGGATAGACATTGGTGTGCACTGAAATATTTAATCTAATGCAAAGCAAATCAAATGCAACTAAAATCAAACAAAAAATACAGACTCTTAAATAGAATGTAAGTGTCATGATAATCTATAAATAGATTATTACTTAATGAGTAAGTGACTTTATATACTCCTTTAGACTGAATGAGCATTAGTAATATATTCAGTTACCTCTAATATATGTCATTTTTAGATATTATAATTTTTGTGCAAAGCTAATGCCAATTTATATGTAGTGCAGAAAAAGGAAGAGGGTTAAGAGATGGATAGAATGAGGAAGGAGAGAAGGGAAAAGATACGAAAAAAGGAATTAAGATGTATTATGTACATGTACCGACTTCCTACAAGCATGTAAACATTATGAACTATGAACATATACTAATAAAAAAGATGTAAAAAAAGAAATAACTCGCAATAATCTATAGCCATTGAAATATATTCTGTTCTTTAAATATTGCCAGTTGAGTAGAAATTGAACTAATATGCTTTCTTTTTATATTAAAAGAGTACATAAATATATTGAAGAGCACAATCTATTATAATGGTAAAGAAAATATGATGCTTCATGCAGAAGTTGAGAAATAGACACCTGCTGGGTGTGGTGGCACACTCCTGTAATCCCAGCACTCAGGAACCTTCTTGAGGCAGGAGGACCATTGTGAGTTCGAGACCAGCCTTGGCTACATAGTGAGCGCAAGCCAGCCTGAACTACATAGTGAGACTCTGTCTCAAAAAAAAAAAAAGGAAAAAGAAAGAAAATATGAAACAAGTGACTGAAAAATAGAATCATAGAGGTTGTCATGAATAATAATGAAAGCCTGAGTTCATTCACTTTACTATTTATTCAATAAGAATAGCACATGACATACTATATTGTATCCTTATAATGCAAGGTAAGACACAAGTAGTAATAATTCTACTGTAAATAAAAGTGGCCCAAAAATTAGTTAGAAAGTGAGTTAGAATGATGTAGGTATAAATTAGAATGTGGTTAACTAAAATATGAGACTCAAATGATCCAGTAATGTTTCTTAAAACATATGACACATCAGCAAACAGAGACCATGTTTCAAAGCATCTTCGGCAGTACATATTTGGTTATTCGCTGAATATTTGAACTGAATTTCTAGTTATATGCATGTCTAAATTATTTTTGGATTCAAGCAAAAACTAATAAAAGTGTGACACTTTTTGTAGAGGGCTTAAAATTATAGCGCAGTTTCATTTCTAACAATGATATCGCAGTTATATTTCTGTTTCGTCAGTGGTGCATGGTGTCCCATGGTAACAAAATAGTGAAAGATATTAATAAGAAGTGTGCCACCTAATAGGACTGGTGAGAAAGAGAAGGGAGCCACTGCAGCTGGGCACAACACTCATATCTGCAGCCGCTGTCAGTCACAACTTGATTGCCAGCTTGAGAACCAATCTGGTAAGGATTTCGCCTCAGTATGCTTTCAAAAGTCTGCTTGAATTACACGAAGAAAAATCTTGGATCTAAATTTGGAAAAGAGGCAAAAATAGACTCCTAGAATATGAACTACACTCATTAAATTCTGTAAGACGCCGTAACAGACCCTAGAGAAACTACAAAACCGACTAAGATTCAACACTTCACACAGCAGCAAAGGGTCATATTTGTGCAATAGTAACTGTAATTTCAACTACAACATGATTTGAAGTGATGGGGAATAGAGTGCTAAAGAAACACGGTGGAAATCATTGTTGCTTTTGGGAAAGCAGAGACGTCTCTGTGTTAATCACCTCCTCTCCACCACTCAGGAAAGGGGGTGATTGAGCCCGAGGGTTGTGGTTACATCCAAACACACAGCACCTGACACAGGACAGGTGGCACCAGCACTAGTGGAATAGTCAAACACACTCATACTTGGGGAGGATGACACTGCATGCCATATAGGGACACACAGAGGTGGCACTCAGGGACAATGACAAACACTAGTGCCACAAGAGGCAGGATTTGTAATCAAGGCCATGAGATGCTCCACAGCTTCTACAGGAGAAGGTAATGGGTTTCTTTGAATAATTTCATGAGCAAGCAGACCAGGAAGCCCAGGGATAAACAGAAAGCATGCCTGGGGGAACCTCATCTGCTGGGCAAGAGTGAGAAGAATAATTCTGTGGCCCTCTTGGTTGCACCAAATGTCAGCACCGAAAGACAGCACATGATATTTGACACAAATTATCAGCCTTACCTCATTTCTAGGAGGGGCTATGAGTGAAAACTGTATTCATCTGAATTCTTAAAATGATCTTAATGGCTGCATAACAATCCAATAGATTGATATGAAGTGCGTAGAGAAAGGGAAGAATTGAAAATATGAAAAAGAAGTGAAGGTATTTTTAATGAGTTTATTATTTCATCTTTTTTTGCAAGAAATCCTGCTAACATTTTATGTAATCTAGTTCTACTAGATGTGTTGCTTATACAAAGGTTTTCTGTTCCTAAAATATAGAATATAAAATAGACAGAAATTTTGAGTCTTTTCATGTCACTGTACGAGTGCAATCCCTTATAAAATCAAAATAATGCACTAGAAATACCAAAATAAAAGGTGATGTCTGGCTATAATAACCTGATTAAAAGATTCTTTAAGCTGTGATTATCTCCTTCAACTGAACCCCAACTCTTTATGACAATGACAATGTTGTGGATCAAGCCTAAAAGCATGAAATCTCAGAGCTGAAAACCACATTTATTCTCATCATCCCTTTACCAGAGAATCCTGACTTGTAGATCATTGCAGCAGCAACACATGCATAGCTTCGTGAGAAAATTCACGCCATCATGGATGTCACATTGTGTCCCATATTGTCTTGGAAGGTTCCTTTGATTCAAATGCCTCTTTCTAAATCAGCATGAAGAGTAAGTATAGTCTGTTCTATACATGATTAAGAAAAAAAAAATCACTGTGGCAGCTTAAAGCTGGGCCATTTTGTTCCCAACTGAATATAAACATCATCACAGGATATAAACAATAAAACAATTCTAAACGAAGTGCACGTGATTGTGATGGAAAAAGACAGAGCCAATGCCCCTCAGTAACCACATCTGAAAGTTGGACTTAAGGACCTTCTGCAACCATGAGACCAACTAAAAATATTCCTCTCCTTACAAGCATAAGCGACTTCTTCTTTGCAAAATAATTTGAATCCTTCAGTTATACTCCTCCTAGATAAAAAGAACCAAAGTACCCAATGGCGCATTGTCCTCACTTCCAAAAACACCCAACTCAGAACGTTAATTTTCTTTAGCCTTTTGAACACGGAGACTACCCCCAAATCTTGTAATAAGACTGTCCTTATGGCCCCTTATGATGGCAGCCCCCAGTCTCAATGATGTGTGCTGTCTTTTGTTATAGAATCTTCATTGGTGATAGATGTGTCCTGGTGAAATTTGACATTCCAGTACTTGATTCTCTTTCAGTCAGAAGACTTGGTTCCAATTCAAGGAGTACCTCTAAATTAAATGTGACACTTGGAGTAATTCACTAAACCAATTAAAATCTCAAGTTTTACAAATGTTAAACATGAGTAGATTGATGATTTCAGAACCTTGAAGTTTTGAAACCCAATGATCATGAGTTATTGCAAGATAGCCTCAAATTTATGTAGACATATGAATTTCCTTAATAAGCATATATTAAAATTTCAACCTCATACTTTAAAAGAAATCTTTATCACTGGGTGTGGGAACCATTAGACTCCTTTTGAAATTTCATGTACTGTAACCACTTCAGTGAACACATCACTGATGCAGCTGTCGAAAGCTCTCTTCATTGGCTTGGAAAGGGAGGAGAGTACAGGGAAGACACTAAAGGGTTCTGTCAGTGGGCTGGAGAGTGAAGTACTGCTAGCAGTCTGAGTAGCATAAAGAAACTTGGAAACAAACTAATGATGTGATGCCCAAGGGGAGTGTTGCTCCGTTGTACTATGCAGAGCTTCAGTTCTTTCTCAGTTGTGCCCAGGATCAAGAAGTACTGAGTCTAATGAGTGGAAGAGTTCAGAGGTTAGATGAAAAATTCTACCCTGGATTGCTAAGAAGCAAATGTCACCCTCAGAGGAACTAGTGGAGAACAATATTGAGTTGTAGAGTTTCCTCATGATTGCCTTTTAAATCATTAGGAATAGAATTCTAACAACCCCAATTTTAGCCTTGAATCAACCTTCCTATACAAGGCCCTATTTTTCTCCAGACTCTCAAGATTTCAGCCATCATTTTTTGTGCGCTGTATTAGAAACTTAAGGTTTGTCTCCTGAATGCTGTTTTTGTGCTACATTTAGCAAAAGGATGTTTCCTGTTCTTCCACTACAGATATTCCTCAAAGAGTGCAGTCTTCTCCCATTGACGCTGTGAATAGTCTTTCTTCAAATAGCATTGGAAAAAGCCTCCTATTGTGTTAAGTGAAAATTTACTTGATTTATGTGAATGCATTAAGAAGACCTTGAATACAAGTGCCTGTCCTTTAAATCATTATGAGTTTACCCTGATTGCTGTCAAGAATTTAAGGTCCTTTGCAACAGACTCTATTCTGGCAATAACCTTGATTTAAAACAAAATATCTACAATTTTAACTGTTTTAGTGAGGATGTTATGCCTGAAATTTAAATATGTATTGGTTTCATGAGAATTCAAAAGGTGGACTTGAAGTTAAGCCTATTTTTACACTAAGCAAAGTATTCATGATAAATTATTTTGGGGGAAAATCACAGCAAGGATTGATCAACTGGTACTTTTGAAAGTATCAAAATTCTTTTAGAAAAACACAAATCCAATAATTTAATTATTTCAAAAATCAAGTTAAATTAGCTTAGCTCAAATATATAGACACATGCAACATACATGTGAATGAAACTATGCACAGTTGTGTACTCTCGTTTGTGCATGTGTAACATTGGTGAGGATGTGCTGAACTGCAATTTGACAAGAAGCCTACCAGAAATTTCAACTTAATCATGAAACACATTTATATAAATTGGTCTTATTCTTATCTGTGACTTATGTTCTTCAAATTTAACGGGAAATGAATAAATGGGCCCTTTAATTAACATCTTCTCTCTTTTTCCTTCGACTTTATACTTTTTCAAAGTTTATGTGCACTTTCTATTGCTAAGCATAATTTATTTTTCTTGTTATATTTACTGCAACTGTTTTGAAGTTCACCATCAATATTCCAGTTACCAAATACTGAGGACTTTTCCCATTCCTCATCATTTAGCACCCATAGAAAGAGCTGGAAGAGTTAACCATTATCATCTAAAAAAAAATCTCGCTGCCTGTGTGATATCCATTGTCGCATGTGTTTAAAACTTTTCAGCTTTTTCAATTTTTCCTCTTACTATTCTGTCTTTGGAATGTAACATTTTCCACTGTGCACTTTTATATTATCCTCTTGCCATTCTCTTTTTCTTGGAGATGAAACCTACCATAAACATATATCCTGATAACATCAGAGCTATTTCTGTAGTAATCTCCCGTGGCATTTGTGTGCATTTCCACTGTTTTTCCTGTCTGCCACTGGAATTATTTCACACCCTCTCAAATCTTATTTATCCAGACTAAATATATCATCTTCACCCTCAAACCTGTTACTTTGGGTCCGGGGATATAGTTCAGCAGCATAGTGCCTGCCTGGCAAGCACAAGGTCCTGAGTTTGATTTCTGGTATAAATAAATAAATAAATGCCTGCTACTTTGTTAATAACACAACAATCACCATAAAAACACCCTAATTTAAGGACTGTAATCTCAGACTGCAAAAGCACACTGGCTACAACATCTGCTCAGTACTCTTTATTTTTACTTTCATCTGCATGAAAGCTCTTGGCACACAATTTCGCGTGGTGTATCACAACAGCCTCAACGTTCACTCAATCTATGCTTCACACTAATACAGCAGCAGTCCTTTCGCTGCATAACACTAACGCCTCTCCAACTACTCAAAAATATCCAGGGCTTACTGGGTAATGCATAAACTCCATCCACAGCCCTCCTTGACTGTAAATTATTTTTTTAAATTTCTAGCAATGTTTACAACTATTTTCTTTCAAATACTTGACACAACAGTTTAATGAGACAGCGTGGTGTTCTCTAAATAAGTTGTATGCTTTTCTATCTTTGTGCACTTTCTCCTAGGGAATCATCATCTTACGTGGTAGAGCTACAGTTGAAAGGAATTATCTCTATATTTTAAATACAAATTCTAAAATCTCTAACACAGCTGAATCCTACTGCATTTTCCCTTAATGTGTCTAATAATTTGATCCTACTTAGGTTAATTAAATGCTTCCTGCATTGTTCCTATTAAAATGCATAATGTGTAACAAATTGCCGAAAATTTAACACAGCAGTGTACTACTTGAGTTTCACCAGTACTGGTATCTGTTCAGAGTCTCACCAGGCTTAAGTCAAGGTGCTGAGCTGGCTGAAGTCCTCATCCAAGGCTTGCAGTCCTCCTGCAAGCTCACTGTATTTTGGCAGAATTTGTTCCCTTGAGGTCGTCGGACTGAGCCCCTCATTTTCCTTTGAGTTGTTGGCCAGAAACTGCTCTTTGTCAACTAGATCTGTTTTTCAGTATCTTGCTAAGTGGCATATGTGTCCTTCCTCATATGCCATTCAGCATATAGATGATGGCTTGCATCATGCCCAAGCTCTTTTGCAACCAACCAGAGTAACTCTCTACTTTTTAAAGACTTCATATTACTAGAAAAGGCTCACACAATCACTCTATAATGCATTTAACTAATCTGAGACCTTAACTACACCTACACAATCAATTCACAGCAGCGTCTAGTTAGTACTAAATGAGAAAAAAATCAGACACTGTGCACAAAACAAGGGCCAAAAATCTTAGGAGATGTTTAGGATTCTGTCTACCCTTTTGCCTACTTGTTTCTCAATTCTGTTGACTAGTTGCTGGCAAAAAGAATACCAAACATATATTGTTGACTTTGGCTCTAAAGCCTTCAAATTTCAAATAACAATACTAACAATCCTGCATCCAGTAATTCAAGGGGAAATGTGTGCTTCAATGAACTTATTTTGGTCTGATCATTATTACACCTTTTGGTCTGGTTGAAATATATGTTAGGGTTGGTTAATAAAAAAACAAAAACAAAAACCCAGATACAAAAAAACTATGTCGCCTTATCTTTAGTCAAACCTCTCCAGAATGTTGACATTTCAGAGCTTGTAAGAGCGGCAGATTCCAATTTAGTGGCATACTGAATTTCTGGAATGCAAGGGCAAGATCTAAAATATTTACATCTTCAAGTCTTTGCCAATATTGCCTTATCTGAAATGCTTAGAATCAGATATGTTTGGATTTCAGATTTTTGTTCCTAATTTTGAAATATCTGCATATATGGAATGAAATATCAAGATCATAGGATACACATAGAAGTCTAAATATACAATCCAGTTATGTTTCATGTAAACCTTATACACATAGCCTGAAGGTGATTTAATAGATTATTTTTATTGCACTTATATTTTGACTATGATCTGTCACATAAGGTCAGGGGTGGAATTTTCTACTTGTACTGTCACATTGATGCACAAACAGTTTTAGATGCAGGAGCGCTTAGGATTTGTTTTTCAGATTAGAGATGCTCAAACTGTAGTAAATAAATGTTCGATTAAAATGTAATGTATGAGTAAAGATTTCTAAGACTATGCTTAACTCTCCAGGGAATGTCTTTATCAAGGTTTAATTCTATGTGATAGGCACGAGAAACTACTCTATGAAGGTTTTTGCATGCTCTCAAGCCTATGCTGGAATATTCTCATTATACTAACTGGTGTTCTTTATGTCAGTAGCTATAGGAAAACTTTATTAATTAGTTATCATATGAAAGAGTTTTAGTGATAGTGTAATTCAAAAGCCATAGACTTTAGGCTAAAATCAAAGGCTGTAGGCCAATCCAAAATGATACTGAAACAAAAAAATAATTAGTTCTTTTCCCTAAAAGAGTATAAAGATGCACATTTATTTCATCTCATGAAATATTAATGATCTGTCTGACCTTTCTTTCTTGCTTTAAATGCTAAAATATATAGAGGTGAATTTTGCATTCTCTTCCAGTAGAGATGTTCTGGGAACATATATATTTTTATTTCTCTAAATAAATGGCCTGTGGGTTTTTGTTTTTAAGTCTTTCTAATGTTTCCTTTTTATTATTGTAAGCTATTTCATATCTTTTTTTATGAAGTGGGTGACATTTTAAATGTAACTAAAAACTTGAAATACCTAATATTTGCAGTAAAATTTTCTTTCCAGTTGTTTATAAAAGCATATTTAGGGATTAAAATATTTATCTGAAGGCTTTTTATAAAAATTCAGACTATTTTGTTTTTACACGATAAATAACATTCCATTTAAATGTAATCAGAGGATCTAACAGGTTAGTGCTTTATTTTCCTTTGATTCAAATACAGTTATAAAAACTAACTGGCTCAGAAACATATCGTGTTGTAAATTTCTTATGACGTCCATATCATAAGAAAATCCTAATATTCTAAAATAACACTATATTGTATAGTAATGAAAAGGAAAGCTGGCATTATTGTATAATTTCTATGGACCAGATAATATCCTAAGTATTTTACTTAATGAATTGTGTTTAGCAATTCTATAGGTGATTAATCAGGAGACTTATATGTGTATTTCACATGACAACTACTGAGGTTGGCACTTCAACATACATGATTATTTGTAGCCATTAGTACTTGAGTAATTTCATAAAGTTAATTGATCTCCATTTATATGTGTAAAAGTTGAACCTCAGAAAAGTTAAGCAACCAAGTGAAGATTTTACTGATAAATATTTGAAGAATGGTGTGGTAGGGAGAATTATAAATGATCCTCAAAGATCCACATCTGTGCTTATTTCCCTCCCCATTAGTGTGAGAAGGACTGGTAATCGGCTCTTAACCAACAGAATATGGCAAAGATGGTAGAGCATCACTCTTGTGACAATGTTATGCTACATGGCAAAGGTGAGAGAATCAGGTAGAAATAATTAAGATGCCTAATCAATTGGCTTTTAGTTAACTACAATGATGACTATTCTGAATAAGTCTTAAAAATTCAGGGGCACCCACTAAAAGAGGACTTCAAAGGAAGAGAGAGAAAGCAGCAGCATTGGGTGCTGCCTTGTTGTTGATCTGACCATGTAAAATCCCATGCTCAGGGAGGGATGAGTTAGAGAACTTCAGTCTTGTAGTCACAAGGACCAGAATTCGGCCAATAATCAGTAAACTTGCAAGAGGACCTGGAGGTAGAATGAGACTGCAATCCTGGCATTCGCCTTGATTTCAGGCTCATGAAACCCTAATAGAACTGTTCTCAGACTTCTAACCTGTGAGATGATAAATGTCGACCGTTTAAGCCACTAAAGCTGTTGCATTTGTCATTCAGGAAAAGAAAACATATATCCAAGGTATGGCTCATTTAGAATCTGAAGATGTTTCCACTATATGGCCATTTATTTTATTATGCAACATGGCCAGTGCTGCCTAACAACAGCTATTTTCCCAGCATCCTTTCTTGCCATGGTAACATTTTCCAACTTTCCTTACAGGCAAGCCATGGAAAAGTGAGCTCAATCAAGTTGACGAGGTATTAAAAAGCAATAATTTGGGAAGCTCCAAGGAAAGATTTTCCTATTTGATAAAGAGGAGAGATATGAGATTTTCTTCTGCCTTCCGTTTTGATGTGGTTGTGTGAGGATCCAAGTGTTTAAAAACACAGCCACCATGTCACATCTATGAAGGGAGCACCAGTCTGCGGAGATGTGCACTGTACCTCTATGAACACAAAGCACCTTAGAAGCAAACCCATTGCAATGATAGAAAACAAAGCTTCTTTGTGATGGTGGACATAGGAGAGATAAATGGCACATCATGCTTGCGGCTGGAAGCATCATTAGTCAGTATTGTCCAAGGAAACAGAGCCAAGAGGAAGTGCATGTTTGTGCGTGTGTGTGTGTGTGTGTGTGTGTGTGTGTGTTTAACTGATTCCCGTGATTGTAGAGGTTTGACACATCTTAATTCTAATGAGGAGAGCAGCAGGCTATGTACTCAGGAGAGTTGCAGTTTGAGTTAAAGGGACAATCTGCCAGAGAACCAGGAAGAACTAGTGCTATAGATTGTCAGAAGGTAGTCAACAGAAAAATTCCCTCTTGGTCAGGGAAGGTCAACCTTTTTATTTCAGGTCTTCCCCTGGTTGGATGGGCCACTCACATCCTGGAAGATCATCTTCTTTCTTGAAAGCTTCATGAGTCTCATCCAAACATTCTCCCAGAAGCATCTAGAGTAATGGTTAAACAAATATCTAAGCCTCTGGACCAGTTTACAAAATAAACCATAGCTGTGTTTTAACTCATACAGGGGAATATATATAGTTGTGTCCTTAGGATGATTATATATACTGTGTGGGAAAATCATGTGTCACAAGTTATCATAGACACTTTCTTATAAATTATTTTATTTGATCCACATACCAGCCTTACAAGGAATTAAATTCTCTTATATATCGATTCACTGAAAACCAAACAGATGATAGTAAACCTTTATTTGAGCTTATTTTTAAAACAGATTTTGATAATAACAAAATTTCCTGTCCTTATGAAACATCCTAGTGACATAGGTCAGACAATAAACCAATGAGCAAATATGTGACACAATATTGGTTTTTTTGTTTTTTTTTAAATTTTATTTTAAAGAGAATAAAACAATACAAAACAGAAAAAAGCAGAACAAACTAAATCAGAACAGAACAATGCAAGTAACACACGACCTCACAACAAGACAACAGGAAATAAACAGTGGCTACCATAAGGTCTCTTGTTTTCTTCATAACAGTTGTCCATACCTTCACACACAATACAATCTAACAAAACAAAATAGCATAAAACCAATCAAAACAATACAATGAGAGCATTATGGGACTTCAAAACAAGACAATAGAAAATCAACAATGGCTTCCATAGTGTCTCTTGTTCTCTTCAAAATAGCTGTCCATACCCTCATACACAGTGGAATCAAATAATAAGAAAAAGGACTAAAACCAATCAAAACAAAAGAATGAAAGCATTACAGGACTTCAAAACCAGATAACAGGAAATGGACAATGGTTACTATAATGTCTCTTTTTCTTCAAAATAGCTGTTCACACCATCACATATAATAAAATCAAACAAAACAAAACAGAGTAAAACCAATAAAAAGAAGAATGAAAGCATTATAGGACTACAAAACAAGATAATAGGAAACCAGCCTTGATTACCACAATACATCCCATTATTTTCAAACTAGCTGCCCATACCATCTGACACAGTAAAATCTAACAAAACAAGACAGAACAGAACCAAACCTACCAAAATTGTGAAAACATTGTAAGAGTTCAAGACAAGACAGTAAGAAATTAACATTGGTTACCACCTTCTCCTCCTAGGTGTTTCCTCCCCTATCACTTTTATAACATCTATTATGCTTTTGGATACCACTAATTCTTGTTTTTTGTACTAGTGTTCACCCATATGAGTTCAAACTGTTTCACCCACAAACATGATCTCCAGTTGCTGCAAAAGAACCTCAGGATTATCCTACTTTGTAGCTGGGTAGCTTTCCATTGTATGAAAATGCCGTATCTTTCTTATCTGTTCTGTGGTTGCTGGGATAATTAACCTTGCTTTTTTCTGGTCTTCTGTCACACAGAACAATTGTTTTCTCCCTTTTGATTTTCAGTCTATGAATTTCCTTTTGAGTTAAATGTGTTCCTTATATACTGTATATTAATGGATCTTGTTTCTTGATCCACTCTCCCTGTATTTCTTTTTATTAGTGAATTGAGGCCATCTACATGACTGGTTACAACCAGCAAACACTGGTTTGTCTCTGCCATGCTATTCTCCTGTTGTTGGCGTTTTGCTTTTCCTCTTCATTCAATTGCCTGTCTTGTTTGGTGATCCTCCTCTGCTGCTGTTCCTGGAACCATGGTCATCTTTATCTCTCTCTAGAGTACCCCTCAGCACTCTCTGTAGGGTTGGTTTGGCAGTCATGAATGCCTTCAGTTCTTTGTCATAGAAGTATCTTGTTTCTCCATTAATTTTGTAAGCTAGTTTTGCAGGGTACATCAATCTGGGTTGGAAGTTGTTTTCTTTCAGGATTTGAAACATTTTGCTCCAAACTCTTCTTG
>RJWT010016946.1:0-19599 GCA_004365215.1 Cuniculus paca | reverse complement strand
TCCAGTTCTGTTCAAGCCCAGACAAGCCCACGTCACCCACAGGTGCACCTGAAGTGGTGCTCCAACTCTGTCATTGGCTGGATACCATCAGGTAATGATCTGTATGGGCTCACCACTCAGCTATGTGACCTGGACAGTTTGCTCTGATCCTCAAGCCTCAGTTCTACTCTTTGTAAACTGGGGATAATAATAATCCTGCTTCATGGACTGAGAGGGAGCTGTAAGTCATATAAAGCAGTTATAGTAGCTTTTATTATTAGTACTACAATTTGATTGTATTTGCAGTAAACAGAATTCTGTGAGTTGACTTTGGAGTCTAACCAACAAATGGAATAGTATTTCTTTGGAAAAACAGTAAGATGTGTTTGGTAAGAAGAGAATACCATGTCACTAAGAACATCGCTTGCCCCATTTTCCAGAGAGATTGTGAATTTGCTCGTAGGTCTGCTTCATACAGGCAGTGCTGTTGCCTGTCAGGACCCCTTTCATCCTGTGCATCTGTCTGTCTGTCCACCCAGGAGTGGAGGATGTTTGCAGTGAGTTCAGTGTGGTGCTGCACACTGCCTTGCCTTCAGCTTACTGGCCTGACCAGGCCCATGTGAGTGAGCCTCAGCATGTGGTGCTGGTCATATTGTGAATGCTCTGTGGCATTTGACCTTGTAATTTTATACAAACAAGGGTAAAAATAAAATTGGTGGTGTTCATGCTAAGAAACATACGTCTCCCAAACTTCATTTTGTTTTGCCTAAGATGGGGAGCGTTAGACATGACAAAGCCAGTCTTGTGTTCGTTGGATAGAAACCTGAGTGTGAAGGTATGCAGGGGAAGGGAAACGTGAGGATGCCAAGATGGTTAAGGTACATTTTTATGTGGTATGTCTAAAATGAGAGATATGGGATGAGAGAGAACGACATGGATTTAACCGTTGTTAATTCTTGGGGAACAAATCATCTTTGTAGCCTTAAGTACGTGTTATGACTTGTAGTCATACATGTTTTCTGGGCTACATTTGGCATCAAAGAAGAGTGAGGTTTATTGAAGGGTGGTTTTAAATTTAAAAACCCACAGTGGAAAGACAGTCCACTGGTAGTGAGGAGGATACCTGTGAGACACGACCACCAAGTACTGTGTGCAGATTGAGATCCTGATTTGAACAAATCAGCTGTTTTTAAAAAATTGGAGTAGGGACAACCTTCTCCTCAGGTATTGGATGGTACTCAGGGACTATCTGTCAGTGTTGGAGTGTACTGAGGGTGGGGAGGAGAATCCCCCAGAGCCAGATAAACATAGATTCCATTCTGATGCGACAGATGACATGCTAAGGGCACTTTCCCCCAAAATGCAGTAGCTGTAATTATGAAATTTGCAATCTTCCTTTGTCTTTCTGCTTTCTTAAAATTAGTCCAGAAAACTCAACTTTAAACAGTTACAAACAACTTTAAATGTTTTCCTTTATTATTTAATGCATAGACTTGAATCAGAGGTGGCAAACATTCAGGGTGTCAGTTCTATGCAAGTCCTGTGATATCGGCATTTCAGCTATTGGCGTTGGTGACTTCGGACAGTGAATGTTGCTGTGGCCGGGATGAGTTTAGACAGGTGAGGAGTTGGGGGTCAACTTTGGGAGCCCTGAGCTTCAGGGCTGGTTTCACAGAAGTTTGTAGAGATTAGTTGATGCGTGGGTGCACTGAACGACACTCGGCATCTTCACTACCTGAGTTGAAGTGAAGGTGCTGAACAGTTGGGGTGATGTGTCCCCAGGTGTGTCAGTCGGCTCTGGGGTCCAGCAAGAGTGGCTCAGGCTCTGGCGTGGCGCTCAACCAGGTGGGCCTGACACAGCCTGCTGTGGCCCTGGACGGCCTTCTGATTGGGCCCAAGAAGCACTGCAATGGAAACATTTAGTCTCGACCCCGAAGACTGTGCTCCAGGGACTGTGAGTCTGCTACTTAGAACCACACACTACCTTCCTGCCCCTCAGAGCCCCCACCGAGGCTCTGTGCCCCCATGCCTGGCCCAGCGCCTTGCCTTTCCCTCCCGGCCTTGCCTCCTTTTCTCCTTGCCCACTCTGCTCTAGCTCTGGGTTCCTCGATGTTTGTAAAATCTGCCTTTGCATGCGCTGTTCCCCCACACCCCCGAGGCTCGCTTCCTCCCGCTTCGCTCACGTTCTCAGTGAGGTTCCAACGACCTGCGCCGTGAGAGGCTCCGCAGCCTTAGCTCTCTTCCTGGCTTTCTCCGTGATACTGTGCTCTATTAACATGCCGTGCAGCTGACTTTTAAGTTTTGTGCATTATTTTCTACTCGGATTTATCAGTAGTGCCTGGATTAATGCCTTGTCATAGGAGAAAATCAACTGAAGGAATGAACGATGGGTCAGACACTGGAGGATCTGATCACAGTGTACACTGAGATTTCTTGGGGGAAGTGAAGGACCGCTTTGAACCGCAGTGGGGCAAGGGACATTTTAGCAAGGGCACAGAGACTGGAGAAGTGTTTTCAATGCTCATGGAGCAGTGACCTGTGCTTGTGGAGTTCCTGAGGTGTAAAAAAAGTTGCTTTTCTGCTTGAGTAGTGCAGCCCAGGGATCAGTGATGACTCCACCGGCTTTGGACACAGGAGGTCCTGGTGGGCCCAACCGCTGTGCTTTCTGCTGTTTTCAGGCAGCTGTACAGGGCCACGTCACTAGTAGTCCAGTTTCTACAGAGACCCGTGTGGTGGACCCTGTGCTGATGCTGCATCCATGCTCTGCCCTGCAGCTCATCATGTTTGCCTCCAGAATTTAGAAACCCGTCAAGTGATGCATAATCATGTGTGTTGTCAGAAACTACAGGCTACAATGGTATCTGTGAACCTGAGCATCTGTGAAACAAGCTTGGGATGGGCTGTGTCATGTGTGGAGTCTTCTCTTCTTCGGGTTTACAGGCAAGTGTGTCGTGTGCTGCTGAAGAGCAGGCTCGGGCCGGGGCTCAGCTCTGGTGGCTGTGATGGAGAGACTTCGGGAGACTTGGAGTGGCTTGAGGACTGGGTCAGCTTGGGTGGCACGTATGCTGACTGGGGCACAGCAGGCACACCCAGCTTAGGAGCCTTGAGGCAGTGGGTGGCCTGGCTGAGTGTGCAGGCTCCCAACCAGCTTTCCCCTCTACTTCCAGCAGTTTGGACTTCACCTTCTGTATATAGAAGAATCCCTGAATGATCTTCCAAAGGAGACTGCACCAACCTGCATCTCTGAGTGAGTTCAGAGGCAGAGAGCCCAGCCGAGCCACTGGTGAGCGGGCAGGCGGGCACCCAGCACCTTCCCTTGCAGACTGCTCAGGTGGCAGTGTTGTTGACTGACAGCTGCTGCACAGGGCAGGTTGGCACCAAGGGTCTCTTACTGTCCCGTCTTGTCCCGTCCCACGGGGACCGCACTCCCTTCCTCCCTTTGCTTTGCTCTTTTACTCCGCTGCTGACTGGGACGGAGTGGGAGGGCACAGGGAGGGAAGAAGCGGCTGCTGCTCTGGGCCTGCTTCTCCTGAAGCAGACCCTGCCATTTCACCCTTCTCTTTGGGCCCTCTGGTTTTCACAGCAAAGCCTCTGAAGAGGGCTAACTAAAAGTTAGGAGGGCCTGGAAAGGAGTCTCTTTTTACAGTTCTTGACAAAATTATCACAGGATGTGGCACCTGTCTTCTGACTTAGGGATGTGTACTGGATGGGTAACTGGTGGTCAATTTAAACACCAGCTGAACTGGATCAGTGTGGTGCTGAGTGTGGATGGCCCACCTGAGGACTATTGCCGGCATGAAAAGGAGATGTGGAGAGGAAGAGAGAAGTGCTGTGTGTTCTCCTAAGCATTGTTGTTTGGAGCTGTTGGTTTTCCTGAAGGAGCTTTTGGAGCTTGTTCCCCGATGTGAACTAAGCTGTTATCATCAGAGGAGCTCGGGTCCTTGTCCCTGAAAATGGTTGTGGTTCACTTTGGGGAGCTCTGGTCCTTATGTTGAGCATCGCCTCCTGGCTCTGGAGGGGAAGATGGTGTGCTGCTCAATCTCCAGGAGAAGCTCGTCATGCTGGCTGCCTGATACAAACTCGGCCGTTATCATCAGAGGAGCTTGGGACCTTGTTGTTGCTGAGGAGGGCTGTGGTACTTTTTGGGGGAGCCTGGGTCCTTATATTGAGTGTCACTTCTTGACTTCAGTGTAGAACCCTCAACCTACTGGCACAGATCCTTCATCCCACTGGCATTGACTTTCTAGATTCCACTGCTGACCTTTGGGCCTTCCCAGTGCAGATCCGTAAAACAGACTTGCACGAGTCATTATCGTGGGCTCTAAGCCTTCAGTTGGATTCATGGGAGGCATTGTCATGGGCTCTAGGTCTTCAGATGGACTCATGCAGGTTATTGCTGTGGGATCCAGACCCTCAACTGGATTCCTCGGGTCTCAGTGTGTTGGTGGATTTCCTGCACTTCTTGTATTTGACTCTGGGTGACCATCATAAAATAATACTATGAACGATGTGTCCGATATGTAATTGTTCTCCTTGCAACCCTTGATTACAACAGGATGAGACTGTCCTGCTCTGCAGTGGGATTCTGGTCAGAGGCCCACAGAATACACAGAATCTGGAGCAGGCTGCATGAGAGTCCTGAAAGGTCCTAGCTGTTCACTCTGCAAGTTCCCCATCCTCTGTCCCCTCGCCGAGGCCCCGTGACTCCTCACAGCCGTCCCTATCTTTACCCACTTACCTGTCCTTTGTCCTTGTCCTGTCTTTTGCTGTTTAGCCTGCTCTGGCCTTCAGATTTGAGCCTGCAGCCTGAGCGCAGGGTGTAGCAAATCTTGTTGTGGTGTGGACAGGGTGCAGGGGAGGAGTTGAATGCTGCAATGTGAGGTGCGGTTTACCTGACTGAAACTCCCATGCGTTTTCTCACGGGGCAGAATTCATACCCTGTCATGCTCTCTGGGCCTTATAAACTTTAGATGTAGATTTAACAGAAATTAATTAGATTTATGTATTTATTTAATGCCCTAAACCAACTTTTGAAGTGTTTCAGGCCCATTTAAGACACAAAAATAAGAGCTTAATTAACTTTCCCAAGGATACACAGTTACTCAAGGGTACCTCTGGGATTCACACTCCATTTTGTCTGATTCTGTGTGTGTGTTGATGTACCAACTTCTGAACCTGATCGCTGTGTAAAATACTGTTCCCAGGAGAAAGTAAAACATGAATTTACAGATTGATATACATACTAGAAAAATAACACAGAGAGATTGGTAGAAAAAAACCCACTTTGCCAGTTTCCCTCAAGGTTAATTAACATTTTATAAAACTGTACCATAACCAGGATAAGTTTTGAATAGTTGCATCACCTGTTTAGATTCATGTGTCCACCTCTACAGAGAAGATACTGAGCAAAACCACCACTGCAAGGGTTCCTTGCATAGCTATTTTACAACCAACCACTAAACCGTCCTTCATTTCTGAAATTTTGTCATTTCTGAAAGGTTATGTAGTGGAATTATATGGTAGGCAACCCTTTGGATTGACATATTCCCTTAGCATAATCATTCCATTTTATTGCTACACAGTATTTCATGGTATGGTTGTATGATAGTTTGTTTGACCATTCACATGTTGAAGGCATCTGGACTAATTCTAGTTAATGGCTCTTAGAAATAAAACTGCTGTGAACACTTGTGCAGGTTTTTGTGTGAGTATTGGTGTAATGGTTAAACTTGATTTTGTCAATTTGATTCAACTGGAACTGCCCAAAGGATGGGCAAAGCACACTTTGGGATGTGTGTGTGTTGGTCATGGAGGTGTGGTCTTTGGATTGTATCTGGTCCTTTTCCACTTCCTGTCTGCTGCTGTCTTGCTCTGCTTCCTGGTGCCCTGACCTAAGTAGCTTTGTCCCGCTGAACCTTTCTGCTGTGATGTGCCTGCCTTGGCCATAGTTGACCATGTATGAATCCACTGAAACCATGAGCTGAGTTTAAAAAGCTCCTCTTTTAAGTTGTGAATGTCAGGTGTTGTGTCCCAGTAACAGGCCAGCTGATTATATAGAAAATTGGTGCTGAGGAAGTGGGATTATTGCTATGACTGTACCTCACTGTATGGTTCAGAAGGCTTTGAGACTGGTTGGTGAGAAGAGTTTGGAGATGCAGGCTAAAGAATTCCTACAACACTTCCTGAAATGCTACAAGAAGATCCTGGTGGGTGATTCTGGCTGCAACACAGAAGATCTGAATGCTGATAGCAATGCAGACAATGAAGATGAGGCTCAGGAGGTTTCAGTTGGGAAAGAAGACTTCACTGGCAACTGGAGTAGCAGAACTGTGTTACATTGTGGCAAAAAAACCAAAAACAAACAAACAAACAAACAAAAAAACAAAACACCCTACATTTTGCCCATGTCCTGAGACTTTGCAGGGGGCTAAGATTAAGGGTGGTAGACTGATCCAGTGGAGGAAATTCAAAGGCAACCTAACATTCAGGCTGTGGTATATGTTCTGCTAGCTTCTTTTAGTCAGATTTGAAGTGAGAATTTGGGGCAAAAATCAGGGTGGAAAAATTTGAAAACTTAAATATTCACCCAGAAAGAAAGATGTGTAAAGTTGGGGTCAAGTAGGTATGGATGGTGAAGAGATTAGCATCATTAAAGCCTAGTACTTTCTATAGGGATAAGAAGAAAAATGTCTTGAGGGTATCTCAGACCCCAGGAAGACCCCATTCATCCTAGAATTGAGGGTGCAAAGGGCCAACTATTGATTTGAGAAGAGTGGCTAGGCCTCCTGCTTAAGAAGGACCTCCTAGGGAATGCATTTCTCAGAATTCATTCTACTGTGCTCAGCCATCCAGGAACTCAGAGTTCACTGCAGCCATGGCCCAAGGGGGCCTGATTACTGCTTCTGTTGATAGCAAATTGTGACACTGTTCTCACAATGCTGGTTATAATAGCATGCAAAATGTACAAGTTTTGGGATCAGACAGACATCCACCCAGATTTCAAACAAAGACCTGGGAGGCCAGGAAAGGAGACCCTGAGAGGGTAGTGCGTAAAGTTCTGGGATTGAAGCCAAAGGTGCCGTGGAGACCCCAGGAAGTCAGAGATGCTGGGAATGTGGAACATATGCCAAGGATAGGTGCAACGTATGAGTGTAGCCAGTCTGAGAGAGGCAATATGGACTGAAACCAGCAGAGCCATAGGGGTGGAGCTGCCCAGGACCTTTGGAACTCACATTTGCCATCACATGCCCCAGATGCTAGACATGGAGCTATAGGACTTAATGTTTGCCCTGCTGGGGTTTGCTTTTCCTTTGGTCAAATTCTCTTCTATTCCCAGTTCCCCCTTTTTGGAATGGGAATGTTTACTCTATGCTATTGTATCTTAGGATTTTGTAACTTGCCTTTTATTTTTACAGAGGTTCACAGTTAAGAGTTTACCTTGAGTCTCAGAAGAGATTTTGACTTGGAATTTTGGAAAGTGCTGCATCTGTTAAGACTTTGGGGAAGCAATTGTTGTGTTTTCAGTTGTATGCAAGATAGTTGTATCTTGTTAGGTGGAATTTTTGACGTTGTGTTTATTTGAGGATTAAATACAGTTTAAGAAGCTGTGTTTGAATGTCAGGGTGATAAAGGGTGGGGTGTAATGGTTAAATTGGTTGTGCCAACTTGATTGGCTTGGGCTGTGCCCCAGGGATTGGTGTAGCTCCCTTCTGTGTGTATCTGGGAGGGTTGTGGAGGAGAGTTTTGGGTACTGTGTATGACCTGTCTTCTTGGTACTGTTCCCTGGCTCTGCTTCCTGGTCACCATGAAGTATGCGGCTTTGCCCCTCCACACCCTTCTGCCAGGATGTCTGTGTTTTTGAGCCAGCTGACCATGTATGGTATCCCCTGAAACTGTGAGTTGGATTAACCCTTTTTCCCTTTAAATTGTGGGTGTTTTTTGAGTATTATGTCCTGGCAACAGGAAGGCTGACTAATACAGTAAGTTTTCATTTCTCTGGGATAAATAGCCAAGAGTATAAAATAAATGAACTTTTGATACAGTGCATAAATCCAGAAGTGTAATTGATCCACTTCTATTCTGGATTGCATTCTCACCTTTTTATCTGGTCTGTGGTCTGATTTCATGTGGGGCCATTTCCCCTTGGCCCCAGTCCTGTGTAAATTGCCAGGCTGATTAGGGAGCTGCCTGGTCTCTGGATGGGGATTTGCTTCACTTTGTTGCTGGCTGATCTCTGGGAGTTGCCTCTGCTCTTAGTCGTGCTTGTCAGTTTTGCTGCCCCAGTGTCTCATTCCCAACCTGTATCCAGCGCTTTGGCTGTCTGCACAGTTTATTCCCTTACTTCCTGCGGGGATGAAGGCCTCCATGTGGCTGCCTCCTGGGAACCTTAGAAGGGAATCCTAGCCACTTTTCCTGTAGTGAACACATGTTGCCAAAAGGTGGCAGTGTGCTTCGCAGCCTCTGAAGTGGGGCTCCCTTTTGCCTGTAACTTGGACAGTTGTGTCTTGCTCTTTATATGCATGTTGGAAACATGGACAGCAGATTTTACAAAGCAACAAAAGCATCAATAAAATGAGGTGGGTTAAAAAGTTTAAAAGAAAAGATTATATATGCAAGGGCTTTATAATGGCAACAGTTCCCCACCTCTTAGAAGTGATTTGAATAAGGAGCAGAACCTACGAATGTGTGTATGAGGGTGTAATTTTAGACATCAGTGCTGATTGTTGTATTCTGTGCAACTCCTGAAAGATGCCTGTGAAATGCTGATTATGTTTTCCTTATTGTCTGCACCGCGGTCAGTCTAATTGCAGGAACAGCCTGATTTTGATCTTTGATACTTGAGATTATCACCTCAGTCCTCCGGTGAAGGTCAGTACACACACTGTAAATACAGTTTTCGTGGCAGCAATCACTGATACTATGAAGGTCTTAACTTCTCAACATTTGTCCACTCCTTGCGTGTGTGTGTGTGTGTGTGTGTGTGTGTGTGTAGAACTGTTTGAACAGATTTCCTTGCTGTGCATAGGAAAGATGTCGGAAAGTTAGAGATTGTGGCATTCGTTGGATGTCGTAAACAGGCAAGCCAGTGTAGGTAGAGGGGGATGAACTTTAATGCAAGACAGAGTACTGAACTTCAGGCCATGTGCACACCAAGAACCGGTGACACCAGGCTCTGGTATAGACATGTTAAGCACTGGCGTGCTTTGCTCATGAGGTGCTGTCTCTTGTGCCTTTCTGAAGGGAGGCATAAAGCCCTCTATTAATACAGTCCACAAGCAGCCTTCCTCAGGACAGTGGGTTATCTCTGTAAGAGTCAGCTGAGACGTTTGTGTGCTGAGCAGTGTGCTGAGGGTGGAGAGTCTGTCCCACTTCCTGGACTCATTGCTGCAGTCACTATGACTCTGCAGCTCACAACATAGCTGCAGTCCTGGAGTGACAAGGAGACAGCCAGCTACCCTAAGCAGCAGCTATTTTGCCAGTGCATCCTTTGGCAGAAGGCTTGGAGTAGGAGAGAACTGAGCTGTATAAAGTTCTAGCCCTGAAACCAGATGCTGTTACCATAGAGACAAGTGCAATGCTACTGGGAGGCAGAGCAGGGGAGGGACATGGAGGGAGGAGGGAGGGCAAGTGAGGCGACTGAAGGCTAGCACACTCCAAGACCTTCAACCTTTTGAGCGTGGTGACAGCAGCCTTGCATTCTCGAAGCTCGTGTGCTGGCGGCCAGCCACTTGCTGAGTGGCAGCTGCTGGCACTGCGCAGACTAGCTGGTGAGCACGTTGGCATTGGCGCGGGTTCCAGGGTGGGGACTCAGAGGGCTGCAGTGTCCGTGGGCGCTCAAAGCCCAGTGGCTGACAGTTCTGCACAAGTGTTTCTCATGCCAGGCTTATGTCACCCTTGCAAGCTTGCTGCGTGATTAGGACAAGCTGGTGTGAGCCTGTCTGTCCGGCAGCAGTTTTGACATGTGTTATGATGAAATGTTTTGGTATCCCAGAATAATGGGGAATAGGAAAAGTCCTGCTGTGGCGAGACTGTATAGAAGGAGTGTAGCTTTCACCCCAGGCCCTGCTGAAGGAGGACAGGATTGACCCCAAGTGGATTTGCACTGACTGGTGTGACCCTTACCCCGTGATGCTGGTGAGAAGCTTCCAAATCTATTCTGAACTTCGCCTCATGCTGGTGTTGTGAGCAACCCTGGGAGCCATTTAGAAGCACACTTCTTCCCTTCTTTGTGTTCAGCAAATGCAGAGGGTATGAAATGGCCATGTTAAGAATGGATTTGGGGGCCTGGGTAGAAACTAGATGAGTTGATTTCTCCCTACTGATTGCTAGAGGAAAAGCAAGTTGGGTCAGATGGTCATTTTAAAAGATACATCTTTCTTGCTAATAATAGCTAGCCATTCCTAGGAGGATTTGGGGTAAAGGGACCCAAACCCAAATAAATGACATTTGTGATGTAAAGATGGAGAACTTCTGAGTTTGTGTAGAAGCCCAGGTGCTGCAGGGTGTCCTTGCTCTCCCGAAGGGGTGGGTGCTGCTGGGGGTGAGCAGGTTTCCTATTTTCATTCTGCCTCCCTCACCTTTCCTTTCCTGTGGAGGAGATGCAGCTTTTAGGCACTTTGCATCAAAGCAAGCACATTTCTGATGACTTGCTGTGTGTGGTGTGGGAGGCATGGGAGCTACCTGTCAGGGACCAAGGGGTACACCGTTAGTGGGGTCACTCTCTAGCTGGCTGGAGCAAAGTGACAGTGGCCGAGGAGGTGAGCTCACATAGTTAGGTTTCTACCTTCCAGCCAGTTGTTAAAGGTTTTTCTTCTCTTAACTTCCCTTTGGTTGTTGCGTATGGTTTTGAAAAGGGCTGCTTAAGACATCTCAATGTTTTACTTAGGGGATTTGTAAAAGAGTGACAAAAGACTTTAGGACCAACTTGATTAGTGGGGGGGGGCGGGGTGCAGAATGCTATTTCTTGTGAAATCGTGCTGGGTTTAGTATGCCGGCAGAACCAGGAAGGTTTGTTCTGAGAAGAAAGGTGAGCTAACCTACTCTGCGTTCTAAAGGGGAGGCTGTACAGTTAATGTACGTGCAGCAGTACAGGGCTCCAGGATTTTGGTGGTTTATGAGGTCTTCTAAGAAGATTTCTCCACTAATCTGTCATTCCTCCTCTGTGTCTGCAGTGTAACCGACGGGTCCGTGCACTTGGACTGTCTCACCTTGGTTGCTGGGGAAAGTCTTTGAGGAAGCAGATGTAATTGTGCTAGAGCCCTCCTCTGTGTCATCTTCCATTGTATCTGTGGTGCTTGAATATGCTTGGACAAGTGGTGCTCAGTAAATACTGAGTGAATGAATGGAGGATGGTGGGAAAGAGAAACGGAAACTGCTCAGTCCCCTCGCGGTGTCTCCCACTGATACAGGGTATAGTATGTCTGTCTCGATGCTTTGGTCTTGGACACCAGTGTCCTCCATATTGCTAAAGCCAAGTTTTACTTCTCCGTGTTTATCTTTCTTGACCTCTCAGTAGCAGTATATGCTCCTCTTTTTGTGATGTCCTTGACATAACTCTTGCTCGACTTCCCTCTAACATTATTAATGTGTCTTCTCGTACTGGGGATGAAACCCAGGGCCGTGTGTCTGGTAGGCAAGGACTGAGCTACATCCCTTAGCCCTACCTTCACTTTTAATTTTTCTATTTGTGAATGTTGGTGTGCTTCAGCAGTTAATCTTAGGTCTACTCCTTCATATCTCTTATTTCTTTCCTGAATGATCACAAAAAGCAGTCGCTTCAGCGCCAGCTTTTTTTATTGGTTTGCCAAATTTTCTCTCCAGCCCTGAGCTCTTAGCCCTAGACACAGGCAGTGAGCTATGCATCTGAGAGCTCCATATTCACCTGTGACAGGCACCTTAACCATAGATGTCCAGTGAAACTCTGATTGCTTCTCATTTGCCTCCATCTCCTAGCTGCCTCTTGGGTTCTCCAAAGTTTCCTAGTTTCTTTTGACTCCTAATTATTCATTTTTCACATCGCAACCAGAGTGATCCTTTAAGAAGGTAAAAAAGCTCAAGTCATTCTATATCGTAAAACTTTTCAGTGGCACCCATAACACTAAAATTCTGACCCCTTTTCACGGCCTACCTGGCTCCAGTTCCCCTGTGATCAGCTCCAACAGTTGACTTGCTTGCTTGTCTTGTTCCTGGCAGATGCTGAACTTTTTCCCACCATAGGCTCTTTGCACTTGCTATTTTCTTGGGTTGGAATGATTTTTTCCCAGATTCTTTCATGGCTGGTTCCCTCCTGTCATTTTTTAAAATCTCTGTTCAAGTGTTGTCTCCTCAGAAGCCTATGTCAAGTAGCCCCCTGCCTAATTTTACTTTCTGCAAAGCCTTTAATGCTATTTGAAATTACTTTGTTCATCTCTTTATTAGCCATTCTTAGGGAATTTTTCTGTCATATTCACAAATGTATTTCCCTCCCTCTGAAGAGTTCCAGGAACACAACAGGCAGCAAATAAGTATTCGCTGAACCCATGGTTATGAGGTATCATTTAATCTTCATGGCACCCTGAGGCTCAGAGAGGTGGGGAAATGACACTTTATGTCCTCAAGGCACTTGATTCTGTACTCTACTCTTGACGACCGACTTCCCACCCTGTTTTATGTATTTAGTTCGAGTATGGAGAAAAAACAATCCTGGTCTATAGCAGGATGAACCGTTAGAAACAAGGGCTGTGTCCTGAAAGAAGAGGCCTTGTACATATCCAGAGGTTTTGTCCTTCATGGCCTTGTCCACCTGTGCTTGGTGGAGGTGAAAAAGAAGGAAGAAGACATATTTATTAAACAATACAGTGTCTGCCTGGTTGTGTGCTGAGTGCATTTAGATATGTAACCAAAATTGAATTGCAATCGGTGCAAGTTTGGTATTGCAGTATTGTGTGCAAGGTTGACACTATTAACCTCATTTTGTAATGCAAAAACGAAGTTCAAGAAAGTTAAGTACTTTGCTCCAGATAGCAGAGCTACTAAGTGATAGAACTAGATTTTTTAAAACATGGGGCTGATACCAAGTTTCTGGCTTTTTATGTTCAGCTGGTTGCTTTGCTTTGTAAGATGGCTGTGCTCCTAAAATAGTAAGGGAGAAAATACGAGTTTAGTGCACATTCAAATAGATTATAGCAGATATCTGAAGCACAAGAATACATTATATGCACAATATGGAAAACACTCGTATAGCATTCAATGCCCGTGCATATAATTGGATGAATTGAATACAGAATGAACATTTGGTTCTCTGGCAGGGCTCATATACAGTATGACATAGAGCAGCTGTCCCTGGAGAAAGTTCTTTGTTTCTAGACTGGTACTACATAAGCAGCATTTGAGCAATTTAGGATTTCTCTCTGCTTTCACTATAAATAGAGTCCATGGAATTCTGTATATCAAAGTTAATGCTATGGGAAGGAGTCACAGAATATGGAAATAAACCTTAACTCATTCTATAAACTGAAAACATGTTTGGCACTGGGAGGCTATAAAAACACTGTCATTCCTTGGATGGATTTGGAGGTCTTATTTAGCATATGAAATTTCAGAGTAGATGCTATTATGTAAGGAGACAGGAGGCCAGCGTAATATGATTGCAAAATGGAGAACTTTCAGGGAAGAGTTAACAGGGCAGATATACCTAGAGAGAGACACACGTGAGAAGAGTATGGAAAAATGAATGAATGGATGGCATATATATGTGCCTATTGCTGAAGCCGGGACACAGGGTAATCCTCAGATGTCAGGTTTCCGTAAGGCCAACATGTGACTCAAAGCTTGCCACTTGACGGAGAATGCTGGGCTGTGCTGGTATTAAGAGGCTGGCTGGAAGCTAGGCTCCCACTGTGCACAAGCCTCCCTCCCTGCGCTCTGTGCCCGTGGGTGGGTGTGTATGTGCGTGTGTGAGGGTATACATTTTGTGCAGTGGGTGTTTGAAGAGCTAAGCACTGAGAACTGGATTTCCACAAACGATCATCACGAGCACTCCAGACACACCAAACTTCCTCTCTTGGTATTTTTTTTTTTCTTTTTGCTATCATCCTCTTTTTGCAAACCCCAAAGAGGCAAGCCCCCAGTAGCCAGCCTACAGGATCGGGATTTTCTCTCATCTGTCCATGGGGTGCCCTCCCAAGGGCAGAACTGAAGCTATGTGGGACTGGCGTATTCTCCAGCACCCGAGGAGAGGATCTGTGTGAAGGAGCAGCAGCCGCCCGAGGAGGAGCAACTGTGCCCTGCTAACATGAACAGCAGCCTGCAGGTTCACCTGCCCCGGAGCTGGGCTGCTGCAGGCGGCTCGCTCCAGGAAAAGTCTGAGCATTCTTTTTTTCTTTTTTATTACTATAGGATGGAGGATGAAGCTGTCCTGGACAGAGGGGCTTCCTTCCTTAAGCACGTGTGTGATGAAGAAGAAGTAGAAGGTGAGCTTTTGGGTCTGGGAAAGTAATCATTCATATCCCTGTGTCTGTAGATATCAGCATTTGTGCTGTAGATACCAGCATTTGTGCATTTTGTTATGTCTTGTATTTTTAAAGTTAAAAACCAAAGCTTGTTTATAGAATTGCTTTAATCTGTACATTTTGCTTCCACACAGAAAGTATTTTAAGAACTTCACTGCACGCTCAGAATCTAAGTCAGTGTGGTCTTAACTGGCTTTTTTGGTCTCTTTTTAAAAGAGATGCTTGTTGCAGGTCTGCCTCTGCAACAGAAATAAATATTTCATAAGATACTATTAACCACTTTCCAATGACTAATTCCAGGAAGCTGCTAGATTTATATAAATGTGCTAGGCAGCACCTTGTAGTATTCTTTTTTGCAGTTTGCAGAGGGGAGAAACAGATGTTGCAGAAAGGGTGACACCAGTGCTGTGGGAAAATGGGTTAAGCTGAGGTATGTGAAGAGTGGTAATCACAGATGAGTTGTGGTTAAGGAAGGATGGACAAGTAGTTTTGACCTACAAAACCCCTCTGGGACCACTTTCACTGCTCCCAGTGCCTGTTGGAAACCAAAGAGCTCCGTGTCAGCTGGTGTGGTGATGCCTTCAGTATGCATCTCCCTCCCTTGCCTTTCTCCTTAGCAGTAATGTGAGAGCAGTGCAACCTAAGTGACAGTGAGAAGGTAGAGTATCATTGATATTTATGGAAATAATTATGTGAGTGCATCGCAGGTATACAAGTGATTACGATATTTATGAGATTTTCATAAAATAACCAGGGGCACAGACAGGCAGTACTCAAAACTAAAGGAACTTGCCATTGAACCATATGCTCAGTCTTCAGCATTAAAGGCACCCAGGAGACAATTGTCATGGTGAAGGAGGTTGGAGTGATTCTTCAAGCAGGCAAAACATGGGGCTGCAGACCGATGATTCTTTTGCACCACCCTGCACAGCCTGAGTGGGGTGGCTGTGCTGTGGTTTCTGTTTCTTCTGCCTGCAGCCTGCAGGATTGGTACCCAACCCCCACTTCCCGCAGTTATGCTCTCGAGACTATTAAAAATTTGATGCCCAAGTTTCTTAGGAAAAAGGAAACTACAGTATTTTCTTTCATATTGTTTTATGGGTTCCTTGCATTTTTGAAACATGACTGTGGGAAAGTATTAAGTTGGTGAAGGCAAAGTAGTAAAAGTTTTGTCTTAAGAGTCTTGCAGTGCCCGATGCTGAATCCCCATTGCAGTGACTAGCTTTCTGTCCCATTGACAAACAGGAGGTAAAATCATTGCTGTTATAGCACTGAGGTGTGAAAAACAATACGGGTGTTAATGAATATCCTGTAGTTTTAGGACAATGAAAGTGGAAATATCTTGGGAGGGAGATGTCCTGTGTGTGTTTTCCTTTGAAAATGAGGTCTTAGTTGAGTTCACAGGAGAGGGACTTCTTGAGTTTGTAAGGTCTGGAAGATGGACAGCACTCTACTGCAACAGAACATTGTACAGTTTCTTTAAAACTTTGCCTCAGAAGTGTATTTCCTCAATTATTTCCCTTGACTTTCAAGCACAAAATTATAAATTCAATATAAATGAACAGCATACAAATCTATAGCCTGATTTCTCTGGAGAGAAAAAAGAAGACAACCAAAGACAGTAGAAATGCTTATAAAATTCAAATGTGTTCACTTTTGGCAATTAAACTTGCCACATGGATTTTGTATACTTTCCCATTCTTATAAGACCTTTTAAAGTTATCTTCTTTCATATCAATTAGTGCCAGAGCTGATTACATTTCTAGCAAGGCATGCTTGGTTGCCTTTTGCTGAATCCCGAGGCCATAGCAGGTGATGGTGGCTTTTAGAGTCATTGTTCAGTGAAGAGCTTTCAGTCGTGGCAGCTTTCTACAGTAGAAGTCTTGGAACCATAGCTGGGAACTGTTTCTAATTCAGTGCACTTCCAGTTGGCCCTGCCGTGCTCCCCAGCTTCGCTGAGGTGATGGAGGCCTTGTGTTTTGGATGGCTTCAGGGGTCAGTGTGAAGTTGAAATGGGACCTAGGCTTATAGTGCGTCCACCGTTCTAGCAGTTGAAAAGGACTTGGTTGTCAAGACTTCTGATGAAGGTTCATGCTTTCAGTGGGAATGCTTTTCTCAAGATATGAGCCCATCTCATATTTGCAATTGCATAGAGAAGGGGGTCTTTGGAGGCAAACAAAATGTGACCTCTAGTCTGAGAAGCTGAGTTTCTTACAGTTATGGCAGAACAGTATGTTCTCAGATATTTAAAGAATAAGGAGCTAGAACACCTTGCATGTATGTTATCAGTTATGTTTCCTTTTATCTAAGCAGTTATTTCTCTTGCTGCTAGAAGAAACATGATTAAAATAGATTGTAGCATCTTGGAAAAAATAAACTTAAAATTGTGTATTTTCAAATTTTTTTAAAACAGAGATTTGCATAGATAAGGGCGTTCCTGGTACATGATTGTTAAGGTGATTGTGGTCCATAGCTCCAGTTACTTTGAAATGTGCATGCTTTAACAGTGTACCTCAGGGCTCCCCAATTCCCAGTGAGTGGGTTCAGCTCCGCTTGAAGGCCAGAAGAGCCAGCTGCTCTTCTCCTAGTGACTTGTACCTCTAGGGTCAGGGGCAGGAGAAAGGCTGAGACTCCACACCATGCCCTTAGTTCACCTTGTTCAACTTTACTCTCAGTGGGCGGCATGACACTTAATCTACATTCTAAAAACTCCAGAGAATACCATGGGTTGCAAAACTGTAAGAATAGAATGAGTCAGAAAAGGAGTCATCTTTTGTTTAATTAATGAATTTATCTATATGGTGTATATTTAAAGACCTAAACCTGTTTTCATATAATTTCCCTTGTGTGTTAATGGCTTAGAGATCACTGTCTAACAAGGGAATGAGTGGCAATTTTAATCTTTAAATAAATTGAAGCTTTTATGTCTGTTCTTTTATTCATTACCTCAGGTATGACTTTGGAAAATCAGCATTTTGGGCAGGGAATAGTTGCTATGCATCAACTAATTTAAACATTTCAGCATTTCAGGTGTTATTATTCGTTTTTGTTCTGAAGGGCTGAAGTTTCTGCCCAAACACTTCCACAGAATTGGCCTGTAGGTGACAAGTTGGCTTGCAGAATGACCCAGAAGGGCTGACAGTGGGGAACAATCTCTTGGGTTCTGTAGGCAGGGATGTGGCCAGCTGTTGTTGGTTGAGTCCAGACTGAGGTAGGAAGCCAGAGGCTCAGGTAGCTTTTCCAAACAGGAGGAAATCCTATGGCTGTTCTATGCTGTATAAAGTCAGTTTGGATTTGGATCTGTGTGATATAAACAGATTACTTAATAGTCTCATATTTTGCAATAGGGGAAAAGAGCAAACTCCACCTTATCCTTTGAGATAAGCTTTGGCTCTGCAAGGGTGGGTAACTCCCAGTGGTCTTGGCAGATCTGACCTTGTGAGGAGGAGCCTCTTGCATCAAGGTGCCTCAGAGACTTGAGAAACATGAGTGCAGTGAGGCGGCGGGGCTGAAACATGTTTCCGTCTGTTAGACTTGAGGGGCTTCTTACAGCTAATATGATGTATTGTGATAGTTTCCCTCTTCCTTTTATGACAGAGTTCCAACAGAAAGTGTGCTCCCACTTGTCCATGGGGACACAGTTTCCTGATGTCTGCTGGTGGCAGTTCAGAGAGCGGGGCCTTGCAAAAGCCTGGGATTTTCAGGAGGGTTTTTAGATAAGTGATACGACAGAGTAGATGCTAAATGTTAGTCAAAAGAAAGAATAAATAAATATGTAGTATATATGAAATAAAGTGTATGTAGATTTACTTTATATAATTTTCTTATATTTTCATTTAAATTTTTTTCCACATTTGTTTCTTTTAGGATCCATATTCATATGAGATAATTTAGTCTTTGTCTTACCCTTGGGGTACTTCTGTTTGGTTTTGTAGAGATCATTGTCATTTTTATATTGCCTACATATTTGTGTTGATCCTAAAAAGAAGCCTATGAAAAAACCTCTGCCTTATCCTCTTTGGTTGTTTTCTGTCTTTTGGAGAGGCTAAAAAAATGGTGAAATGGTGGCCCTTGGCTTTTTGGAGGTGAGAAGAACCTCAGTGTTTTGCAGCCACGAAATCCTAATGACTTGAGTCTGGCTTTCTCTGATCTCTTGTAGGTTAGAGGGGGTACTGTTAGAGGGGGGCTGTCGTTAGAGGGGTACTATTCTAAAGGAACATCGGGGCCTGGCAGACATTCCATAGTTGTCACAATGGTCTGGAATGTAACTGCCCAGGAGGCACCAATGAAAACTTCTCAGATAGGAAGGCAGGGCCGGGCCGGGCTGGGCTATTCTGAGCGCGGGTCAGGAGTGTCCGGTTGCATTTTGCTGACCTCTCCTCCATTGCTCACTCTGGTTGCCCAGAAGCAGTGTATGCAGAAGAAACACTCAGGCAACTCCTGCCTAAGGAAAGGCCTTCCTCACAGAAACAATGCATACACTGGAACCCTTTAAAGAAACCCAGCATGGCATTTCAAGGTGCTGACACTGAAGTAGCAGCTTCGTTTTCTCAGAGCAGGTGGATGCCTTGTGGACCTTTTCCAGCTCCAGGGTTCTTTCCCCTGTGGCCTCAGCTGAGTGCTCGCCAGAAGCCCTAAAGCTTGAGCACTGCGCCCAGCCCTGCAGCTGCCTAGTATCTCCTGCTGCATCAGTGGTGTTAAATATTTGCATACAGGTCTTTGGCTCTTTAAGGAAATCTGATGATGGTTCCATGGGGTTCTGAATGAAGTGGGCACCACCCCTCCCCAGAGTTTTCCGGTTGTACAGATTTCCCTGGTAATGTTCTGTGGGCGAAAGCCTTCATTTACGAAGCTGCTTCCTAAGTATTCTTTTGTGGCAGTAAATCATAACAAATTGAACTTGGTGGTTGGATAGTGTTTTGCAAGGATCCAGAAATTCTGAAATAATACACTTGCAGCTATTATTTCTGTTGAGTACCTTTTGAGAAGCTTCTTACATGGTCATTGTTCTTTATTTACTTTTGGGGATAGCTACCATTTGTGCAGGTGTTATTAAAGCAGAGTAACTAAGCATCTGTTTGAAAGTAAAGGTCTAAAACTTACTCAGTGGCTCAGTCATCACAAAAGTGAA
>RJWT010016945.1:0-19608 GCA_004365215.1 Cuniculus paca | reverse complement strand
TTCTGCGGTATCTTTTAGTTGCACTATGGTGGCTGCCTTGATGTCCTGAATCCATTCAAAATGTTTATTTTTCATGGTTGCTTTGACTTTAGGAAGAGCCAGAAGTTACACAGTGCCAGATCTGGTGTATAAGGTGGATGAGGCCACTCCACAATATTTTTGCAGGCCTGTCTTCCCATTGAAGGGCACTTGGTAGCAGCATTCTCCATATTTTGATCACATCTCGTGAAGCCACCAAAGAGGACTTCTAGAACTGGTTCAGAAAGTGAGGTGAATGTGTTTGAAGCAAGGGGGGAATATTACAAAGGAGATTAATGACAATGTATCTTTTGCTGTAATTTTTTTATTAAACATTCACCATGTATTTTGAACACACCTTGTAGCACTCCATTCCTCATTAGATTCCACTCCAGGAGATGGGTTCTGTGATTAGGGGATTTGGTCATCAGCAAGTCAAGAAGAAAATTTTGTGAGAGTGGAAGGAAGCAGGGAATGCTTAAGAGTAGAAATTATTTGCCCTTTTCTTTTTCTGGCTCAGATTTCTTTATTCTAGCACCAAGCACCAAACATTAAAAGTAAACACATTTTTACCATGAGGACCCTCCTAAGAGACCCTTGGTGAGGTTTATCAAGTTAAGGTTCCTGTAGAGATTCTGGACAAATTCTGTGAACCACCTTGGCCTGGAGCTTGACTCTGAAGTAATTTTAGTGTGTCTCAGATCCCACAGTCAGCAAGAAATACAATGAGCTGCATCCTGCAGCACACTGACACAGCCCGACTTCCACAGTGGACTGCACCAGGCTCACTCCTTACACTCCCTACAAGGACCAACCAGGAGATGATGCTCAAACGCCATCACCTCCTCTGCACTATGACACAAGGGGCTTTCTGGAGGAGAGATTTTATAGAAAATACAGAAAGATAGCAGAGGAAAAGGAAGACTAGAGGCAGAGAGGAAAACGAGAAGAGCTGAGCTGAAAAGCAGAGAAGAATGATTAAAAATTCTGGTACAAGAACTTAGACTTGGTTGTCAAAATAAAACTCACTGCTTCCAAACTCTGACTGGAAATGTCTGATCTTTTAATCAAGATTGTAACTCCTATCCAGTTCATATGTTTTCCAACATCTGTACACTAATGTATTTTACTTTGCAGGTGAAAGGAGTCCCATGAAAATGTGTTCATAAATTCATTTTAAGTGGTACTTTATATTAGATATGGTCAAAAACTACAGTGGGTTTAAATATTTTTTAAGTTTATTACAGGAAAAGATAAAGTATGTTTGAAGAGAAGACGAATATTCTGAGAGATTAATAGCAATGTGCCTTTTATTGAAATCAATTTTTAAAAATTTAAACAGTCACTATGTAATTCGATCATACTCCATATGTACCAGAAAATCTCATTTATGACTATTTTAAATGTTTTGGAATCTTCTAGACTGTATTTATAGACCCATATATTAAGTGTTTTTAGAATTTCCCAAGTCGTAAGTAGGAAATGGGTGATGAAGTGCTAGCCCTTAAATGATTACCCATATTCATGATAATATAGAAATTAAGCATAAAATCCTCCACTTTCATTTTGATAGACCTGTGGATTTCAACACATGCAATATTGAGAAGCAGAAAGTTTGGTGCCGTATATTAAACTGCTGATATTACTAAAGTTGGGAACAGAAGGTCATAGAAGACCCAAAATTAACAGTTTGTCTCTGTTATTAGTTAGACTTGACAAATCGAGACTGAATAGCATGTTTTCTTAGCATGATTTTTCTCCTTTGATTTGATCCTGGACATATTTATTTATTCCATGGGTATAACTGGTTTGGCTTATTAATTCCACTCTAGAAATTCTGCAGGCAAGTTAATATTTATTGAGCACCCACAACGCATTAAACACAGTTCAGTCCCCAGTCTAAGAAGCTTCACACAGTGACTCAGCGGTATAAGCATCTTACACACATAGCAAAGACATGAACTCATGAGATAAATCAGACAAGGACTTGCCTTGGAAATACAGGTGCTCCTGACCTCTCCTCCATGAAGGATGGACTGCGTTTGCTCCTATCAAGCCTGGGTCTCCTTGAGGTCAGTTCCTTACTTGCATTTAAAAATAAAAACAAAAATTAGATGTCCAGGAATGCAAAAAAAAATGGTGGTTGACCAGTCTATTGGAGCAAACAAAAATAAAAATAAAAATGTTACCCATGTATAAGAGCAGACTGAAAATCCAAAAGAACAAAAAATCAGAAAGTTTACATCAATTAGAAGATTATTGCCTCAGCATCACTCACAGTTGCTCTTTCCAGGTAACTGTTGCCAGCACATATTGAAACACTTCTCTGCTGATTTAGTGAGATAAGTCCATTGATTGGCTGCCAAAAGTGAGACCTGGTGACAATGCTTGCAAAAAGCATTACAGAATCTCCTGTCAGCCTTGGGAAGGACTGCTGCCAAATCCCAGACTGGCTCAGTTCCCAGCTTTGCTCCTGTCTGAATCCCTGCAGGAACAGACCTCAACACACATCTTGATAGTAACCAAAACGAATTATGAAATACAACTTCCTACCTACAATAATACAATGTGGATTTCTCTGGAACTCATCTCTGAGATAGACTTTTTTTTAAACAAGTCACATTTGTTATACAGACTAGTCCTAAATGTTACATGGGGTAACAATTAATTAGCTGCTGTTCATTTGCCAATTTTCATAATTGGCAATGATCTTTCTAAGCCTGACATAACTCTCTTCTTCTTTAGGCTCTCCATAAAGTCCACATAAACATTTAAAATGATGTGTAGACATGAGAAAAACCAGTGGCAGAAATTAATTCATGGAGATATTTCTTCTCACAATTGATGCAAATTTAAATCAAGCTGGTCAGGGAACATTTTAATTTTTTAATATTCTGACTACAAGGATTTGAAATAATTCATGGCATATAACTTCATATTGTAATCTAAAGATGAATATGTTTCTTCTGAACTGGTTGGATTTATACAGTAGTCCCTTGGAAAAGAAATATGTGAGGAAACTTGAATTAATACCTATATATTCTGATCACAAGGATTTCCCTTTATGTGAAGGATTACCCTTTATCAGGTATTGTCTGAAGAATGACAAAGTATTCTCCAAGTTTGGCATGAAACTCAGTGTCAAATTCAAATCCAAGATCTTAACAATTTAGCAGATACAATTGAAGCTTCCTTCAAATGCATTTAAAAAAGGATAATTCTTAAAGTACGCAATTTTGCAAGCATATTAAAATCACTGGAAATGCTTTGAAAAAAAATGCAAATGCCCAGGACCCATCTCAAGTCATCTCTGGGAGTAGGACTATGAATCAGTGTTTTATAAAGCTCCCCAGGTGATTCTAAGAATAACCAAGACAAAATCAGTTATTTAAACCTCTCAACAAAGATACCAAAATTAATCAGATCTCTCCCCATTCATCCCATTCTTTCCCGCTACCCCTACACTCTCCACAAGTACCCATCAAAAGACGGCTCCGGCTCTGAGCCTCCCAATCAAGTCCAGGTGCTTCGGGAACACAGGATGCCTAGGAAATGCAGTCATAGGAGGACATGGGACTTAACGCTGCGACACTATGCTGTGGGGATAGGCTACATTATGAGAAAAAAATAAATTCTGTTCTCCAATTCATAGATGAAGTTCAAAATCAGCATAGTGCCACTGCCAGAAGTTATTTCCATCTCCCATCTTAATTTGCCTTGTTTTTCTCCCAGTCCTTGTGCTATTCTCCACACTGCAAAGTCTCACCCTGTAACTACTAAAGACCCTTATGACTGCCAATCAAGAATATTTACTCCACCATCATAGTTGACAATGGTTTAACAGAATTTAATCCTTGTCATTCCACTACTATTCCCTTCCTTTGCTTTCCAGAGCACTTTAATGAGTGAATGGACTGTTTTTGTTTTTGTTTTTGTACCAAGAATCGAACTCAGGACCTTGTGCCTCCAGGCAGATGCTGTGACGCTGAGCTATATCTCCAGCCCTGAACTCCTTTCTTAAATCAATAGAAATAAGGTGGGGGGGCACTCATTTTGCTATTTAGTGAGCTGGGAAGTACTGGAACCTTACAAGTGGTGACTAAGTTGCTGCGGACACTAGTTAGTGTGACACACACCATACATAGGGGCTGATCTGACAGCTGGATAATGATTATCATTTCCCAAGGCTCTTGCCCTGGCTGCTCCAGTTGCTGTTCCAGCGTTCATAGTGGAGACCCTTGTCCCAGAGCTCTTGTCCTCATGAACCAAATTCTCAGGAGGCTTAAATGATGATGATCAGCCTGGTGTCATGCCCAACAGTCTTCATCTGTTCCTTTAACCCTGAAAGCAATTAATGTTGGATCTAGTAATCTTCTGGGTGACACTGTATGTTTCTATGCTGTCCTTAAGTAAACTCCCAGTCCTTGTATCTGGATTAATATTTTCTGAATGTCTCCAAGGAGCAGGTGCTGAGCAGTCAGATGACAGCTGTTGATTTGTTGCAACTGAGCAATTAGAGGATGCAAGCGAGTGCTATGGCACAGTTTACGTTGAGCATTCTGAAAATCAAATATGTGAGCCTTGTGGTAAACACTAGCTGTATGCACACCCATACACCCGCACACGCACACACATGCAGCATGTCTGTCTTTATGCACAGTTACCCATCTCCTTAAGTGAATTGGGTCTTTTCCTCCTTAGCTATCTATTCATTGACAAATTCATCTCAACATATTAAAATGGTAGTGGGGGGAACAGGAGGGAAAACAAAAGCAAAGCCTTTTGAAAGGCAATTTTTAAGTGGTTTTGTACCATAAATTCAAGCAGTCTTAAAACCAAAACACTTTTGGTGCATAAAAGTCTCATTCACAAAATGCTGAAATCCTAGCCATAATTTGTAAGATTCACGGGTTCAAGCTGACAAGACAATACCAGGGATTATATCTCAGCTTGGCCCCTTTAAGAAGGTAAATTGAAAATCATTACCAAGCCCAACGCCATCGCTTTAAATCCCACCCACAGTGTTCCTTCGTTACCACTGAGCAAGTGGAAAAGCTGGCAAAGACTAGAACCAAGTATTTTTCTGAACCCTGAGAAAGGCTTTTGTTTGGCTTTCTAGGGCATGCAGAAGAAATCGTAAGTCCTCTTCCCTCTCCCTGGCCTCCTCTGCACCAAAGCCGGTTGAACATTCTACGAAGACAGGAGAATGAGACAGACAAGAGAGCTGGGCTGGAAGTTTTGTCCTGTGTGGTCTGAGCTCTGGGCTGGGATTATGGACTCCAGCCCAACCTCTGAGACCAGAGGTTTTGAGGCTGCTCAATCCCTGGCATTCGGGTATCAAATGACCACGCTGACGGTCAAGCTCTGGCCGTGGGGCGCTATCTTCCGGGGCCAGGCGAGTAACAATTTGCGCAGCTCCTCGCGGAAGCTGTCGTGCAGCCAGGCGTAAATGAAGGGGTTGTAGCAGGCAGAGCTCATGGCGAGCCAGTGGCAGAGTAGCTGCACCAGTCCGAAGGCGTAGGAGTCTATGGCGCGCGGGTCGAGGTCTCGAAGCAGGTTGAAGACGTGCAGCGGCAGCCAGCAGACGGCAAACACCACCACGACAACCACCAGCAAGCAGAAGGTGCGGCGGCGCCGCGCGCGGTCCCAATTGGCCTGGCTCCGGGTCACGCAGCCCGGGACCACGCGGTTGCGGAGCTTCACGGACACCCGGACGTAAGACAGCAGGATGACCAGCAGGGGGAGCAGGTAGGTACCGAGCAGCAGCCCCCAGGCGTAGAGCTGGCGCTGGCGCTCCTGAGGACCCCAGAACTCCTCGCAGAGGCGCACGTCGTGCGGCTTGAGCTCGACGTGGTAGGTGTGCAAGGCGGCCGGCAGCGCCAGCACCGCGGACAGCGCCCAGATGGCCAGCACCGCGTAGGCGCTGAAGCGCAGCGAGATGCGGCGGCGCAGCGGGTGCGCCAGCACGACGTAGCGGTCCACGGCGATCGTGGTCAGCGTGAACACCGACACGTACACGGTGACCGGCTGCAAGAAGAAGACCAGGTGGCACAAGCCGCCGCCGAACACCCAGCCGCGTGGCTCGAAGGCGTAGGCCAGTGTGAGCGGCACGCAGGCGGCGCACATGAGCACGTCCGACAAGGCCAGGTTGCCGATGAGGAAGTTGGTTACGTTGTGCAGCCGGCGCACCCGCGCAATCACCAGCACCAGCAGGCAGTTGCCCACCAGCCCCACGACCACCACGACGCTGTAGAGCAGCACGATCAGTCCTTTCAGCTGATGCACCAGCTGCAGGCTCTGGAAGGGCGTGAGGGCCTGGGCGCCCGAGCCCGCGGCCGACTCGTTGCCCGCAGAGGCCTCTGTGCTCTGGTTGGCTGGAACCGTAGCCGCCGGCGGCAGCCCAGAGGACAAGTCAGGGTCCCCGGGGTTTCGAGTGGGCAGGGAGGCCATGCCACCTGTCCAAAGATAATCAAGCCTGTCACTTCGCATTCTCCATCTATCACTCCTAAGCCAACCACACCCTCCCCAACCCATCCTGGCCCCATCACCAAGTCCTCCCTCTGGAATAACTGGCCACACAGCTACAACAAAAACAATAAAAAGTGCTGTCCTCTCACCCCCGTAAAAATAAAACTAAGCATAGTTAGACATGCACAGGTTAATTAAACACCACTGCTCACTGCAAAGACCTCACTCCCCAAGCAGCCCAGACTCAGGAACAAAGTCCTACCTGGGGGTTTGGCAGGTGGGAAAGCGCTCCTGGGAGGGAGGGGCAGAATTCCTGCTGTCCCTTAGCAATCCTCCCCACGACGGAAGCCCAAGCTTCTCGCTTCTTCGCGGAGCTGAGCGATCCAGGGGTTCCCAGTGGTAGCAGCTTTTGAGAGGGGCTAGAGCCCCTCCCCTCCGCCCCGCCCACCACTCCAGTGCTCCCTTGTATGGACGGAAACTGCGGGCGGAGCTCGCACCGCCCAACTCCGCGCTTAGAGAACCAGTGAGGGTGGGCTCAGAAACGGGGGAGGGGCTGACAGCCTGCCTGGACCCGAGCTGCGAGGGGCAGTCAAGATTGCGGGATCGCGCGGCTGCTCTGGAGAATCAGATCCAGAAGCAGCGAGCCGTAGATGAGGGCAGAAGAGGCGTGACGCTCCAGGCTGTCGGGACGACTTGATGCAGTCTCCAGGGAGAAGAGTCAAGAGACAGGTGTTGGAGTGGGTTGAGATGCACCAGGGGAGAACCACCTGTCCTTTAGCTCTGGGTCTTATAGAGTCCCGGTCACGGTTGTTGGAGTCGCTAGGAGATTCTGGAAGGTCTTTGCAGTGTAGAGCCTGGGAATTCGTCGCAGACCCTGTCTCAGACCTTTGGGCCATCGCCCTTCCTCGGACTTCTTGAATTTTTTCCCGGCCGGGGCGCCCTTTGCAGGCACCAGGCCAGCTCAAACCAAAGGGATGTTTCAGGACCATGGACAGCTGCTGCCGGACAAAGGTGGGGGACGCCCCAACACTGGGGTAATTCTTTTTTCGTGTGTGTGGCTCAAAGAGCTGCCTCGCTGCTTGCCCTTGGACAGGAAGTGTAGGGTGAATAGAGGCAGATGAGCCGGCTTTCCGGAGGTCGGAGGGTTATTGACTTTCGTTCCCGTGCATGCAAATCACCCCACATGGTGCAACGCCATCTTTTGCCTCCCTTGTGCCCGGTACCCCACACACACTTCAGTGCCCCGCCCCGCCATCCCCTTCTCAAGCTTTCTCGGCTGTCCTGTTCATCTGACTCTCCCTGTACAAAACATCAAGTTCTTAGATCCTCTTCGCTTAATTTTTGGGTTTTAAAAAAATACAAGTAATTGCGGGGTGTCTGTTGAGATAACAAAAATAACAAATCTTTGGAAAGCTTCAACATTCCATAAAATCTTTAGTAGTATTAAATCATCATTGAAATGTAAATTCACCTAGGCCGTAGGGGATGGTAGCCTGGGAAGAGGGCTTTGTGACCTTGCTCTTTAGAAACTACCTCATCTCCGGGAGGTCTTGCCTTTCTTTTTCATGGAGGATGGAGTTTCATTGTCCCTTCACTGGTAAGTCCATGTGTTTTGTCCACTGCGGCTACAGATGTTCCAGTTAGACTGGAAAGAAACAGCACATTATTCCACCTTCCAGATTCAAGTGAGTCGTTCATACAGGGGGAAAAAAAAAAGTCAGCGTTGGCACAAAAGTAATCAATTCGTGCAGTTGTATGCATCCTAAATGCACATTCACTGAACTACAATCAATCTAGCTTTAAAAAAATTTTTTTTTAACTACAAAGCTTCAAATAAGATACAAACTGTATTTGCCTACTCCCTTGCCTGGTGATTTTCTTCATCATTTTCACCAGCAGGGTTGTGTTTTCCCAAGAGCAGAAGGGCTCCTTTGCATCAAAATACTTTAAGTAGAAGGAATTGTAATAAAGTAGGTGGAAGAAGATTTGGAATGTAGTCAGGTCTCATGAGTATAGCCATCACTCTGGTCAATAGCACTGATATTGTAACAGTAATAAGATGACAACCTTGCCAACAACTAAAGGTCATACAAACACTATGTAAATATCAGTTTCTGGAGGCTCAAGATTGAGGCTTTCTTCAAAGAAGAGAGTTGATGATTTGCTGTGTCCCAAACTAAGTCTGGTAAGGGTTTTAATGGTGTCTATACTTGTCTATGGCCTTTATTAGATCTTTATTCCCTCTGTTCCTCACTAGGCTACCCCTCTCTCAAACAGTATAACACAATTAAACCATACTAATGCTCAGACATTTCTGAGCGAATTAGTAATGCTGAGAGGTCATAAAGAACTCTGAAGACAAATGAAGGAGGGGTAGTCCCCCAAAGTCTTTGAGGGGCCAGCAAACCAAGGTCAAATACTTTAACATGGCAGACATTCCTATTCTGATTTTCCCTCAGATTTTTTTTGAGGGGGGGAGTCTTGTTTCCCCCCTTTGTCCATTTTGTTTCTTACAATAAATGAGAACTATTCTAGATACTGGCATACCTTCACCATTCCCATCCAATGTCTCTTGTAAGATTTTTTTCCTCTAGAATGTTGTTTGCTATATGTCCACATTCTTTTTTCTTTTTTCCTGGTACCAGGGATCAAACTCACAACCTTGCCAAGCAGGTACTTGTGCTACTGAGCTAAATCCCCAGCCCTCATGTCCACATTCTTTACATCCTACAAGATCCAACCTAAAGATTATCCTATTCTTGAATATTATTTCCTCCTTTCAAAATCTTTATTTTCTTTTTTCTCCCTTTGAAATTACAAAAGTGCTTAGCTCCACATCTAGCAACACTCTGTAAATTTCTTATGGACAGAGGCCAATGTCTTGAAGCATTTTTGTACCTTTAGCATGCCATGAACCCAACAGATACCCAATGTATGTTTCTTTTGATTGAATGAATAAATATGGCTACCATTTATTGAGGGCTTTCTGCACCAACGCACTGTACTCAATACTTCATATGTGTGTTGGGGCACCCTCCAGAGAAGAGTTGACCATTTGCCAAGTTCCAAACTAAGTCTGATAAGTGTTTTAAGTAGCTCACCATAATGGCACAACTGGTAAGCAGTGGGGCAGAATTTCAAACATAGATCTGCTTAACTCTATAAGCAAACCATTCAACTATTCCACACTACAGCCTACGAATGAGTAATACAAGTACCTACACAGGCTGAAAATACAAGCCAATCAAGAGGGATTGAAAAAGTACAGGTTTTTAGAAAACTAAGTGATTTATTAAGGGAAACTCAAAAGTTTCAGTTATAACTCTAACTTTATCATATTGAAGTTAAAACATCTTAATGGCTCACTTATATCACCTAGAAATTGCCTAGAATCTACCAAAAATGAAAGTCGCTGTATTTCATCCTCTGAATTCCACATGTGGACAAGATCATCTCAGAGTAGGTTTTCTTTCTGGAAAATTTGGTATCCTCTCACCATTCCAGAGTTTAAAACATAGTTGAGATCTTTCACAAATGTTCCGCTGGAGAAAACCTAAAGTTTGCCCAAAGGTCAAGCCCAAAGTTTAGGACTCAATATGGACCCCATGTTGAAATGAGACAGAGTAAGACACGCACCCTGCCTTGCCTTATCAGTGATGCCTCTGGGTGACAGAGCACAAGGTTCTCATGTCTTTTGATTTTTAACAGAGTAGAAAGAAAAGTCCAGCCAAAGAAAGACCAGTTCTAGTCAGAATAATACCTTTTAGGCCTTTGCTTTATGGGATGGAGAGTTATCACAGGACCAGTGTGCACCCAACTGAGCTGGGAGTCATAATTAGTATGTCTGGGGTCCCTGACCAAAAAGCACTGCCTCAGAGTCATCCGAGGGAAACACATAGGGCCTTCTTCACGTCTGCATGAGATGCCATATCTGCTCTTATGCCGCCTGCCACACGTTATTCTCTGCCTTAGGTAGCCGCCCCTACCATGTTGCAGAGACTCGCAAAGCCAGAGCTTGGCTTGGTGTGTACAGCCAATAGGGTGTCTGCATCTTGGATAACACATAGAACAGGCTTAGGAGGCTAAACTCACCTCTACTGTTACTGCCTGGACGCAGACAAATTTCAAGCAATTCCTTTTTCCCACTAGCTATTAAAGATGATCTCTATGAAAGCTATTTTGCTTTTAGATTATTTTGCCAGATATTTGGGCTAACCCTAGTGTAGCAGCATGAACATTAGCTGTGTCAAATTTTAGATTCCTTTACTCAAACTTTCTAAGTCCGTAACTCTAGTCTTTGCTTCTGCTATTACCTGTCTTCTGTTTTCCACATGATGCCACCCATTACTAGGCAACTTTCTATTACTGTAACAAAATATAGGAGAGGGCAAAATTATACAGAGCAGGTTTGTTTTAGCTCATGGATTTATTAGTCCATGGTCACTTGGTCTTACTGTGTTGGCAACTGTGGCAAGGCAGCTCATCATAATATAGTAGAGTGTCTGGTGGAGAAAGCTGTTCAACCCATGATGTTTGGCAGAGAGAGAGAGAGAGAGAGAAACAAGAGAGAGAGAGAATTGAAAGTGAGGAAGGGAGGGAGAGAGAGGATGGACAGACAGAGACTCTAAATCCCCACAATCCCCTTTTGTCAGGGACTACAGATTATAAATTGAGTCTAGAGATGTCCAAGGCCATCCTTGTCCTGCCCTTTGAGCAGATTGGAACCTGGAAAGTCCCTGCTTTCTTCTGGTCACAGCTGAGGCCCTATAGCTAGTGATATTGTGGCGCTCACAGGGCAAGGTAAGACCTACTGAGGACAATAATGATCTTCAAAGCAACTTAGTAGCAACAGTAAATAGTTTCCCCTGAGGAAACAATAGTGTCTTTACTGTCCCTTGTCTCATCCTTGCAAGAATGCTTTGTTCTTCTTGCTAGCCCACTGTAATTGCCATTACTATTCTCAGAAACACTCATGACCCTTCACTCACGGTCCTTGACACAGATGTAATCAATAAATACTGAGGTTCTGGCTCCCATGCGGCCTTTTGTTCCCGTGAACAATTTGGTCATCCCACTTCCCCACTGCATTGCCTTTTTGTCTCTTGCTCTTTCTTTTCACCTTGCACCATAACACCTTACAGGACACTGGGGACTCACTGCAGGGGACCCCAAACCCTTTGAGGGCATGTCCCGAATGACCTAAGTTCCTTGCCTCCCAGTGGCACATGAGTTGAGGGCTAAACTTTATTTTAAACACATAGGACTTTGGGGGATACTTATCTATACCACAGCAGTTACCATTAGCAAATATCATTTCCTAGAATTCATAGGGCCCAGCGTTTTGTCTCTTACATGGGATAGAAGCACAGTCTCAGAAAAGAAAAGCATACCAGACAAGCAGGCTTTTATGTTATAGCGTTGATTACATGCAGTCCGATAATCACGTGACAGACTAACCATGCTGCATCTCTTCTCTGCCTTCAGGTATCCTGAATGTAGGGAACTTATAAGCACCTCCAAGGGAACAGAAGAGGTGGAATGAGGTACAAATTCTCTCTGGAACCAGGAGAAAAGGGAAGGATGACACCTGCCAGTTCGACAGCTATTCATTTTCTATTCCATGACAAACTCTAAGCAAGTTGCCTTGAGGGAGAGAATAATGAGTAAGGAAGACTCAGTTCTGACCCTCAAAGGGCTCCTTGTCTTGTGCAGCATTTGGTAGAAACAGAGTCATCTAGCTGACGTGACAAGGGAGAAATCCCTGGGAGCCGCTACTCTCGCAAGCCCAAATGCAAAACCAAAAAGCCTGGGGCTTTATAAACTAACGGTCTCCTAGATACTAGATTTCCAGCTCTTCTCAGATTTACACATTTCATCATAGCTGTTTCTTTTTTTTTTTTATTTTGAAATAAAAAAGAATTTAAAAAATACCAAATTTCAAGACAAAATAATAGATTAATAATAGTTATCATATTGTGTAATGTTATCTTTGAAGTAGTTGTTCAGATTACAAGATATAGGCGTGAAAAAATGATCAATCAAACAATGAAAGCACAAACCATTCTTTTTGATGAACTAACAGAGATTAGTAGTATAGTTATCTATCTTGTATATGTGTGTGCATATGTATATAAAATATTTTCCCTTCTTTCTTTTCTCCTTTCCCCTATCTCAGTTGTTCCTTTTTTTGAGCAGTTTCTTTCACTTTCACTTTCACTTTCACTTTCACAATATCTGTTGTACATTTTAGATCTTATTTACTCTTTCAGCTTTTTACACTGTGGAAACAATATGATATTTAAACATACGAGTACGATTTATTTCTCTTATGAGTATGGTCTCAAGTCGCATCCATTTACCTATAAAAGCCTCAATGTGATCCTTCTTTATAGCTGAGTGGTACTCCATTGTATAAAAATTCCTTGGTTGATAGGTATTTGAATTGTTTTCAAGATTTAGCTATTACAAATTGTGCTGCTATAAACATATATCACTGTGGTATGATGTTTTCAATTCCTTTGGAAAAATACCCAGAAGAAGAATAGCTGGATCAAATGGGACCTGTAATCTTAGTTTTTTGAGGAATCTCCACACTGATTTCCACAGGGGGTTGCATCAGTCTATACTCCCACCAACAGTGGAGAAGGATTCCTTTTTCCTCACAGCTCCACCAGCATTTGTTATATAGCTGTTATTTTAATAGCTTACCTTTTTTTAACTTAATTGTTTGTACATGAATTACCCACTAAAATAAAATAACCTTTGGATTAGTCCTCAGGATGTTCAGTAGAGAGAGAAGACACAAGCGACCATACTGATGGACACGTTGGTGTCACAGAGGTGGTTGTCCATCCATGTACCCATCTCTGAACATAATTCTGTGTTGTCTGTTTTGTTTTGGCATTGGGAATCGAATCCATGGCCTCTAGAATGCTAGACAAGTGCTCTACCACTGAGTCCTACCCTCAGCCCTGTTATCCTATTATCCCAATTCTTAAAGAACTAAATTCAAAAGATGTTTTCACACGAGCACAGTTTTTCCCAAAAAAATAACAAAAAGGGGAGCAATTTGTAAAATTAAAATAAAACATAAAAAGTTTTTTTAGACAAAGATGGTGTCATAACAGACAAAGAGTTCATCTTTGCAGCATTGGCTGGGGGAAGGGAGATGCATAACTCAGGGCCAAGCTTCCAAAACTATCCCACAATGAAGAAACCGCACACTCGCAACCACACCTCTGCCACTGCTACCGTCACCTCCACCAGTGCAACTTCTGTGCTCAGAACTCGGTGTAGCGGCCATTGCTGTTCTGAAAACCCCTGCTCTCACTAAAGGGGTCCCTCTCCCTCAAGTCATTCATTTATGAATCCAAACCTCACTGGTATGCTTCCAAGTGACAGAGCTTAGATCCCACACCTGAGTTCTAACTGCAAAGCATATAGAGAATTGGGGTTCTGATTTCCTTCAGGAAGATATGAGGAATTTCCTCCAAATATAAGAAGCAAGTACCCATGAGTTATGACAAATGTCTACTATCCCCTGTTTTCATAGTAGAGATACCTATTTTAAAAACCAAAACCCAGCCAGGCACGGTGGCACTTGCCTGTAATCCTAGGACAAAGAAGGCTGAGGCAGGAGGATCCCTGTGAGTCCAAGGCCAGCCTGGGGCATATAGTGAGTTCAAGGCCAGCCTGAACTGCGTAGTGAGACCCTGTCTCAAAAAAAAGAAAAATTAAAATTAAAAAAAAAAGAGAGAGAAAGACCAAAATCCATTGAGAAACATATCTGCTCTCTTTATTTGCTCACCACCTCATTGTTTTGAATGAAATCAAAGAAAAACAAAAAACTTATGAACAGAAAAGTATTATATGTATATGTGTATGTATTTCATATTGCATTAGTTGACACTTATATATGTAATTATATATGCTCTGCTTTATGAGAAATAAAAATAATAAAATTAGCTTCCAAAAATACAAGCTTCATAGCAATACCTCCTACCAGAGTTCCTCACCTCAGGTGCTACTGACTTTGGTGTATGTAACCCTGGAGTGGGAGGGGCTTTCCTGGGCACTATAGAACGTTGAGCTGCAGCCCCGGCCTCTACCTTCCTGATGCCCTCCAAACCCATTTGTAACAACCATTTGTTTCCAGGCTCTGCCAACCGTCCCCTGAGAGGAGGCCCACATAGCTTCTGGGTGAGAACCACTGCAGTACACTAACACCAAACTTTGTGTTCACAGAGTGGCCTCCCTGGAGACAGCTATGCCAACAGCTTTCAGAGCCAGCTTACCTCAGACTTCTGAACACCAACATTATGAAAATATTTCTTTTCCGGGCTGTCCTCTAACTCCTTCCTGCTCTAGCACTAGGGCAAATGCAGAAAGATGATGAGAGAGAGAGAGAGAGAGAGAGAGAGCGAGCGATAGGGAGATGCCAAGATAAGAAACATCAATTACCAAAGGAATTAGTCAGAAAGCCCTAAAACAGAAACTGGGATAAGGAACACTAAAGTAAAATTAAGGAATACTGTAGTACCCAACTCAATACAGCATCACAACTGCTAAACATGAGTCGTGGATCATGGTCCTTATAGTAAAAGAACTGCAGTTTTATATAATGCAAAATGTTCATGTTGGGCATGGCAGTGCATGACTGTAATCTCACCTATTCTGGAGGCTCAGGCAGGAGGATCCAAAGTTCAAAGCCAGCCTGGGCAAGTTAGCAAGACCCTATCTCAAATTGAAATTTAAAAATAAGGGCTGGGGATGCCACTCAATAGAAGAGCCCTTGCCTATCATGAGTGATGCCCAGGGTTTGATCCTCAGTACTTTCAAAATTAAAATTCATAACAAAGCCCATCTTGGGAAGTGTCAGGAAGACCAGGTAACATAGCTTGTGTGAAAGGACAGAGCTGCTGCTTTGTAACAGTTGCTGCTCTTGGATAACCCTTTGATCCTGCCTTGTGGCACTGCCTTTTGTCATGGGGGCTCCTGGGGTGCAGTTCCCACCCATTTCACTCAATTCACTCCACCAGACAGCCTTCATGGTGAGAAGAATTCACTGTTTTTCAACTTACTTCATCTCATCATTGTTTATCAGGCATGCAAAGCCCAGAGCTAGGTATCATAGGGAGAATCAGACAAAAACCTTATTGTCTAAAATTTTTCAATTCAGGGAGTGAGAAGACTACACAAATCACTGTGATGTACAAACCCTAACAAATGCTGTGAAAGGGAGAGAGTAATGATCACTGGGATCTCTACTAATTGCTTTAGTAAGTAAGGGTTGTAATCTCCCACCTAGATCATTTTAGGAGCGCAATCATCTTTACAGTGTTGCTAACAGTTTCCACTCCCTCAGATCAACATAGCACGTTGCCTAGATGTGTTCTGCTTTCTATATGTGTACAACACACACAAAAATTTGGACCAATCACTAATCTCCATAAGTTACTGTTCAGATAGCATAAAGTGAATAAAAAAGTTTTCCTTGTGTGCTTGGAATTAGTGTTCTTAGGGTCAATACTTTTTGTCAGAAAACCATTCCTGCTTTTGTGTGTGTGTGTGTGTGTGTGTGTGTGTGTGTGTGTGCGCGCGCCAGGGATCAAACTCACAACCTCACACTTGCCAGGCATGCACTTAGGCCACTGAGCTAAATCCCCAGCCCCTCTATGCCTGCTTTCGTCAGCCTCCTGTTTAGCCTCATTTCTTCCCGGGGAGTGGTAACCAACAATCTCCTTCACCTTTCAGGCTCAGTGGAGAGCAATAGGGTAAATGCCTTATCACTTTCTCCTCTTTCTTGATCACTTCCTTTAAATTTAAAATATTTATCTTTCATATATTTTTAAGTGATCCAAGAATGATGCTAACAACGGGGTCCATGTTTGATGCAATTATCCAGTGCTATAAGTGGGTTGAGTTATTGGAGTCCCTTAGAAAATTATCACAGCCCCGGTTCCTGTCCCTTGCTGATCTGGGTTCTCTGGTCACACAAAGCCTTCTACAACCATCCCTGGACCTCGCCGTGTCCCTGAAGATCCAGGACACCTTCTCTAGCAACACTGTGTACAAAGACTGTTCCCCTACAAGACACAAGGCTTGACCAACCTGTCCAATTCAGAACCTCGGCACATCTCCATTTTTTAAGCATTGATGAGGCAGACATTTGCAGCATGGGTAGCATATCTCAATTTAACCTACTAGAGGTAGAAAATATGCATGAATATGGAATCACATAAATAAACATGGAGATCAAAACAAAACACTTGAAAGCCATTTCTATTTCCCAATGGCAAGGACAAGGCAATTTGCTTTCCCATTTAAATTCCAACCCACCATTGTTATCAACTAGAAATGGCTTTTATGGATGGTAAAATTCATCAGGCATCTGTGTTGTGGCATTTGGTGATGAGTTCTTTGCAGCCATGTTCAGATGGAGACCTTGAGACCCTCATTTACGTGTCCATTAATGTGTTTCCCCACAAAACACAGAGGAGAACCCAAACCACATCTCATTATGTCTTCCTCTGAATTATTATCCAGACATATCTAAGTTCATTCTGATGTCATTATCTAGGGTGAGAAGACCTTGCCCTGCTTTGAGCTTTTAGTCTTTTTTTTTTTTTTTTTTACAAAGTGAAGCACTGGAGTGGTCCTCCGATGTATTTTTCAAATGCATCACACGCACACGCACACGCACACACACACACACATGCACACGCACATGCCGGTCAGGGCTAGCAGTCTACAACAGTATATCTTCCCTTCGTTTTATCTTGGCAAGGCAGCTGTCATCACCAAGGAAACAGCCAAGCTTTGTACTGGGCCAATATCTCTGTAAAAAGTAAATAACAGGAAAATACTCTTTTTCCTCTCCATGAGGCCCACTGACGAACTTCATCAGAATCAACACTGGTGCTTTTTAAAATGCCCATTGCTGAAATTCAAGGCAGATTCATTAATTTAGAGTCACTGAAGGTGCAGCCTGCAAAGATGAATTTATAGCAACCAGGACTGGTTATTCTGACTCCCCCTCAGGTATGAGAACTGCTACCCTACCATCCTACACCCCCTTGGGCATGAGAACTAGTATCCTAGCCTGCCATTAGGTGGAGAATCCAAGAGGTCCTGGTTGTTACCCAGGGTCACATAGCAGCTGCCAGATTCAGCCTGCCTTCCAGCCTAGAAAGTCTGGGAGCAGATTTTCACCCTCCCTTTCCATTTATATGATAATTGCTGGAAGGCCACTGTTCCAAACAGACTCAGTACTTTCTACATTCAACCTTTTCTTTTTAAAGGACTTTTAATGACATGTAGCATGTGAGCACTGTTCCCGAAAAAGCAGAAAAGCCTGAAGTTCCCTGTGCTTCTACCCTCCACCCAGTTTGTCCCTCAGAGCTTACATTTGTCCTTCTAGATATAAGTATTTACATACATGTGTCTGAACCTATCAAAAAGATCCAGTGCTGATGGACATGCAAGTCATCAGTGGCATTTTGTTATTACAGCTCTCACTGTGGTAGACGTGTATCCAGATGCTTCTTTGGAGAGGTTTTCTCCAAGGGACTCTCAGCAAAGAGACACTTATGCATCACGAGATAAGATGCAATTCAACTTCATCAGGCCTGCAGGGTGCTCGCTTTTGCCTGATGAATTCTAAGAGTTCATTATATATGTTGAGTTCTTACAATGGTCAGGTGATTGTGGGAGGAAATGCTGCCATGGAGCCAAGCAGCAATCTTCATGGATGCTAGGAAGACTCTATGTTCCCCCACACTTCTTCCCTGAATGTTCTCTTTTCCTCTGGTGAGCACCCACACTGGACAGAGATCTCCCTGGGCACCCGCTGCCTTTGTCTTCACCCAGCAAGGTGCCAACCGGGGCTCATGAGGGTGCTGAAAGGGCAAACTCTCCTGGATGGGACATTGGATCTTCCAGCCAGACCCAGGCACTAAGCACTGCTTATATTTGATCCTGGGCTCAGCAGAGGGACCTCTATTTTAAATTTAGATGCCCGTGGGAGATTCATAATTCTATGGCTAGCAAAGCATGTAAGGCTAAAACCTAAGTCACTGATCTCTGAATTAGCTGGGCTCAATAAGGTAGGCAAGGAACCTCCAGCCAAGCGCCTGTAGGAGTGTGACAGGGGAGGATGGAAAAGATTGCTTGAGGATATCTAAGGGGAAACAGTAACATTCCCAAGCCTGCAAGCCAGGATAGCTGGGTCCCAGTCCCCACAATGAAAATAGCCACCCAAGTCGCCCAGGGCAAGCCATCCCCAACCAGGGATCTCTACTTCATCACTAACCTCATCTCATGTGCCTACCTCTGAGTTCTTATCCAGACCCATCTAAATTCATTCTGGTGTCATTATCCACAGCAAGGACCCTGTCCTACTTCTTTTGACAAAGTAAAGCACTGAAGTGGTCCTAAAGGTGTTCTTCAAGTGCATCCAGAGAATTCGTCCCTGAGGTCTCTGCAAGATCTGATGGTCCTGAGCTCTTCCTGTCAACCACCCCCACACCTGGACGGTGTCAGCTGTCTGCACATTCCTGAAGGATGTCTCTTGTTCCCAGTTTCACCTTTAAAACCTGTAGCCCACTTTCTATCTGAGGTACGTCGACATCCTTTGCAATAGCATTTTAGCTCCCCATTCCTTGGCCTGCCCTTCCTATACATCTAGGAAGTAATTGGCGGCCCTTGGATTTGCAATTGCCTTAGAAAAGAATCTCTGAGGGAAATAATTTCGTCCACTCATGTCCTCCCCAGCAGTGAAACTCAAGCATTAGGCACGTGAGGACTGGCGGCCTTCCTGACCCCTGGCGGTCTTCAGAGTTCTGTAAGTCGTGCTTTGTTCCATTCCTCTGATTCACCAGATTCAATCAAAATAATCACTAACTCCTCAGGTGTTTTCCTTCCAGGTGATGCTCTGCTGCTTACAGTGGTGTTTTTGCCTACAGGATTTAAAATAATTGATTCTAATAGTTGGCTATACCTCTCTGAAGTACTTTCCTTCCCTATCATAAATTCCATGAACATGATTGATGGATGTAGTGGGGGATTTTCTTACATCCAACCCACATGAGTGAACAGCTATAGAGTTCTCTCAGCTTTTTTAAT
>RJWT010016944.1:0-19597 GCA_004365215.1 Cuniculus paca | reverse complement strand
GAGAGCTCAGAACATTTCATGGGCTGGGGGCTGATTTTCCAACATAGTGGGTTCCATGCTGTCCATCTGGCTCTTCTCCACTCTTGCTAACAGGGTTCTGCTTATGTCCAAACAGCACCATGCTTGGCAGCAAAGGAGAAATTTAGAGAGGAGTGTGTGACTGGTTCTGGCTAATGACATACAAGGATGAGCGTGCGATGCAACTGTGAACTTCTTTTGCTTCCTAATTATAGAGGGGGCATGAAAAGCAAGAGTTCCTTTTGTAACTGTCCCCTTTCCTCCAGCTTTGTATGCATGATATTTAGCAGAGTTGCTTTGTGCTGTTGAGACTTAGACCAGAGACTCTCACCAAGGACAACTTAGAGATGTCGATTGGCTATGCAACGGCCCACTTCCCTGCTTCTTGCTAAGTTAAATAATGCTTGTATGAGACACTATTAGTCCATTATCTGTTGCTATAACAAAGTACCAGCTGTTGGGTAATTTATAAAGAAATTTTATTTGTATTTATTTTCAAATCCATTTTATTCCTTTTTTTTTCTCCCTGGCACCAGGGATCAAACTCAGACCTTGAGCTTGCCAGGCAGGTGCTTACACCACAGAGCTAAAACCCTGGCCCTTGTCTTTTTGAGACAGGGTCTCACAATGCAGTTCAGGTTGACCATGTGCTCACTTTGCAGCCAAGGCTAGTCTTGAACTTGCAACCTCCAGCCTCAGCCTCCAGAGTGCTGGGATTACAGGCATGTGCCACCATGCCCAGTAAATCCATTTTATTTCAAAAAGAGAGAGAGAAAAAAAAAGAAACAAAATAAAACAGAATTTCGAAACACATCAGGGGGCAACAATGGTACATACCTTGTGCATTGTCATCCCCAAATCATTTGCCCAGGATGCAAGACATCTGCATTCAATTGTCCAAACAGTACCAGCACAAATCTTTCTCTTCAATGACCTCAGAAAAATCAGTAGTATAACTATCTTAACTATTTTCTATATACATATATATATATATATATATATATATACACACACACATATACATAATGTTTCTTTCAGCTTCTCACACTAGTGAGACAACATGATGTTTACACATGTGTGTCTGATTTATTTCACTTATGAGCATGGTCTCAATTTGTATCCATTTACTTATAAAAGTCTCCAGTTTATCCTTATTTTTGGCTGAGTAGTACTCAGCAAGAAAAAGTACCACATCTTTTTTATTCATTCCTCACTTGATGGGCATTTAGGTTGTTTCCAATATCTAGCTATTACAAATTGTGCAGCTATGAATATGGGTGCACATATATCACTGTGGTATGATGTTTTTAATTCTTCTTAGAAGATACCCAGAAGGGGAATAGCTGGGTCAAATGTGACCTCCAATTCTAGTTTTTTGAGGAATCTCCACACTGATTTTCACAAGGTCACACCAGTCTACACTCCCACCAACAGTGGAGAAGGGTTCCTTTTTCCCCATAGCCTCTCCTGCATTTGTTATTGCTTGATTTCTTGATAATAGCCATTCTTTTGCAGGTGAGGTAGAATCTCAGTGTTGTTTTAATTTGCATCTCTTGAATGACCAGCAATGTTGAAATTTTTTTTCATATATTTGCTGTTTGCATTTCTTCATCTGAGAACTGTGAATTCATCTCAGATGCCCATTTTTGGATTGGGTCTTTGAATCCAGGAGGACTGATTTTTTTTTTAGTTCTTTTTATATGTTCTTGATAGTAATCCTTTGTCTGAGGAACAGCTGGCAAGCATTTTCTCCCACATTGTGGGTTGTCTCTTCACTCTGTTGGTGGTTTCTCTTGCTGTGCAAAAGATTTTCAGTAGGGTGAGATCCCAGTTGTTGATTCTTTGTGATAGTTCCTGTGCAATTGGGTTTTTGTTCATAAAGTCTTTGCCTACACCAGTGTCTTCAAGAGTTTTACCTATTCTGTCTTCCAGGAGATTTAATGTTTCTGTTTTAATATTAAGATCTTTGATCCATTCTGATTTTATCTCAGTGCATCACGGAAGATATGGATCCAGTTCTAATCTTCGGCATATGTAGAGCCAGTTTTTCCAGCACCGTTTATTAAAGAAGCTATCTTTCTTCCAGTAAATGTGGTTGGCACCTTTGTCAAAGATAAGGTGGCTTAGTGTGTCTGGAGTTGTTTCTGCATCTTCTAATCTGTTCCATTGATCTTCAGGTCTGTTTTTGTTTGTTTGTTTTTTGCCAGTACCATGCTATCTTTATCGTAGAAGCTTTATAGTATAATTTCAAGTCAAGGATTATGATGCCCCCTGTGTGTCTTTGTTGCCCAGGATTGCCTTTGCTATTCTAGGTCTCTTCTGTTTCCAGATGAATTTTAGGATTGTTTTCTCTAATTCTGTAAGATACACTATTGGAGTTTTGATTGAGTTTGCTTGAACTTGTATAAGAGTTTTAGAGGTATGGCCATTTTCGCAATATTGGTTCTTCCTACCCCAGAGCACAGGATATCTCTCCATTTTCTAACATCCTCTTCCATCTCCTTTTCCAGAGTACCATAGTTTTCAATATAGAGGTCTTTTATATCCTTTGTTAGATTGATTCCTAGGTATTACTTTTTTTTTTTGGATGCTATTGTGAAAGGTGTTTTTTCCCTGATTTCTCTCTGAGTGAGTTTGTTGTTCGTGTACAGGAAGGCTATTAATTTTTGAGTGTTGACTTTGTAACCAGTTACATTAGTGAACCTACTTATTAAATCTAGAAGTCTTTTGGTGGAGTTTTGGGGAGTCTTCTATGTATTGTGTCATCTGCAAATAACAATAGTTTAACTTCTCCCTTTCCTATCTTTGTTCCTTTTATTTCTTTCTCTTGTCTAATTGCTCCAGCTAAAGTTTCCAGGCCTATGTTGAATAAGAGTGGAGACAGTGGACATCCTTGTCTTGTTCCTGATTTTAGAAAGACAGTTTTCAGTTTTTGTCCATTTAGTGTGATGTTGGCTATTGATTTTTCACAGATGGCTCTTATTAGATTGAAATAAAGACCATGTATTCCAATTTTCTGCAGGGTTTTTATCATGAATGGGTACTGGACTTTGTCAGAAGTTTTTATGCATCTATTGAAATGATCATATGATTTTTGTCCTTGCCTCTGTTAATATAGTGTATTACATTTATGGATTTACGTATGTTGAACCATCCCTGCACCCCTGGAATGAATCCCACTTGATCATGGTGTATAATCTTCCTGATGATTTCCTAAATTCTGTTTCCCAGCATCTTATTAAGGATTTTGCATCTATGTTAATTAGGGAAATTGGCCTATCATTCTCTTAGTAGGGTTCTTCTCTGGTTTTGATATCAGGGTATTGTTGCTTCCAGGAATGAATTTGGGAGTATTGCTTCCCTTTCAATTTCATTAAAGAGTTTGAGAAGTAATGGCATTAGGTCTTCTCTAAATTTCTTAGAGAATTCAGCAGTGAATCTGTCAGGGCTAGGTTTTTGTTTGTTGACAGGTTTTTAATTACATCATTGATTGATATTATTTTATTTAGAATTTTTATATCTTCTTGATTCAGCTTTGGTAATTCATCTGTATCTAGGAATCTGTCCATTTCTTCTGTATTTTCCATCTTACTAGAATACAAGTTTTCAAAGTAGGTAAAGATGGTCTTCTGGATTTCTGCAGGGTCTGTTGTGATTTCACCCTTTTCATTCCTAAATGTGTGAATTTGAGTCTTTCCTTTCCTCTTTTTGATAAAGTTGGATAAGGATTTGTCAATTTTATTTGATCTTTTAAAGAATCAACTCTTCAATTCATTGATTCTTTATATTGTTTTTTGGACCCAGTGTGTTAGTTTCTGCTCTAATATTTATACTTTCCTCCCTCATATAAACCTTTGACTTACCCTGCTCTTATTTTTCTAGAGTTTGAGGTTCACCATTAAGTTGTTTATATGTGCTTGCTCTGTTTTCCTTATATGGCTATTCACTGCTCTAAATTTCCCTCTTAAGACTGCTTTCATTGTATCCCATAAGTTCCAGTATATTGTATTGTCATTACCAATAAACTGTAAAAACTGTCTAATTTCTTCTTTAATTTCACCTGTGACCCATTGATTGTTTAATAGGGTGCTAGTTAATTTCCATGTTTTTATGCAGTTCTTGTGGCTTCTTTTGCCATGGATTTCCAATTTCATTCCACTGTAATCCAATAGTATGCATGGGATAATTTCAATTCCTTAAGCATGTTCTATGAGCCAGTGTATGGTTTATTTTGGAGAATCTCCCCTGTACAACTTAGAAGAATGAGTATTCTGATGCTGTGGGGTGGAAAACTCTATGGACATCTACTAGGTCCATTTGTTCAAAAATTTGGTTCAGTTCTAATATTTCATTATTGATCTTTTGTCTAGTTTATCTGCCTTTTTATGACAGTCAGGTGTTGGGGTTTCCCAATACAATTGTATTAGAGTTTATTTGATTTTTCATGTCTGTAATTGTTTTATATAGTTGGTGCACTGGTATTTGTTGCATATATATTTATGATTGTTATCTCTTCCTCTTGGATTGGTCCCTTTATGAGGATGTAGTGACTTTCTTTATCTCTCTTAATCAGTCTTGGCTTGAAATTTATTTTGTCTGGAAATAGAATACCTACCCCTGCTTTTTTCTGGGATTGTGTCACATGGACTATTGTTTTCCATCCTTTGACTTTCAGTCTATGAATTGCTTTTTGAATTAAGTGTGTTTCTTGTATGCAGCGTATTGTTGGATCTTGCTTCTTAATCCATTCTGCCAGTCTGTCTTTTTATTGGTGAATTGAGACCATTAACACTGATGGTTATAACTGATATGTATTGACTTATCCTTGTAAAGTTACTTTCCTGTTGTTGGTTCCCCCATTTTTTTTTGCCTCCCTCTAATTGTTTGCCTTCTCTGGTGGATTCCTTCTGTTGGGGTTCATGGAGCTGTAATCCTTATTATCTCTTTTTGAATGTCCTTCAGAACATTTTGGAGTGCTGATTTGGTGGTCATAAATTTCCTCAGATGCTCTTTGTCATGAAAGTATCTTATTTCTCCAAAAATTTTGAAAGATAGTTTTGCAGGGTACATTGATCTGAATTGAAAGTTGTTTTCCTTCAGAACCTGGAGTACTTCATTCAAAGCTCTCCTTGACTTGAGAGTTTGTGCTGAGAAGTCAACTGTGATTCTGATGGGCTTCCCTTTATAGGTGATTTGTTTCTTTTCTCTAACAGATTTTAAAATTCTATTCTTAGCCGGGCATGGTGGCTCACACCTGTAATCCCAGCACTCGGGAGGCTGAGACAGGCGGATCGTTGTGAGTTCGAGACCAGCCTGGGCTACAAAGTGAGCTCAAGGCCCGCCTGAATGGCATAGTGAGACCCTGTCTCAAAAACAGGGCTGGGGATCTAGCTCAGCGGTCTAAGCGCCTGCCCGGCAAGCACAAGGTCGTGAGTTCAATCCCCGGTGCCGCAAAAGAAAAAAAAATTCTATTCTTGTGTGGAACTTCTGAAATGTTGACTATAATATACCTAGCTGTAGACTTTTTTTTTAATCATGGCTAATTGGAATTCTATGTGCCTCATTTATCTGCAAGTCAAATTCTTTTTCTCTACCAAGAAAGTTTTCTGTCACGATGTCTGTGAACATTTTTTAAATGTCATTTGTGGTATTTCCTGCTTTTTTTCATTGACTCCAATCAATCTTAAGTTATTCTTCTTTGTCTCATCTAGCAGCTGCGTGATTGATTTCTCATTGTTTGTTGCTATTTTTGAGAAGTCTTTCTTTCACAAAGTGTAAGCCTGTCTTCAATATCTGAGATCCTGTCCTCACATTGGCCTAATTTGTTTTGAATACTTTCAATGGTGTTTTTATTCTCCTGCATATCTGCTTGAATCTGCTTTATGGATTTCATTTCTTTCCTGTGCTGAGCTGCCATAATTCTCTTAAGCTCATCTATTTTGTGTGTGTGTGTGTGTGTGTGTGTGTGTGTGTGTGTGTGTCTGTATCTGCTCTAACATCACTAAGCATAGTGTGTATTTTGGTAATCTCTGTAGTTATCTGACAGATTATTTCTGATTTCATTTTTTCCAGAGGCTCATTTAATTGCTTTGTTGTTACCACTTCAGAGAGGCTTGGTGGGGGATTTCAGATCATCCTACCTCATTGCCCCCTGGATTTGCCTTTGGCGAACTGGTTGTCTGGGTTTGCATTTTGTTTAAATATCTTCTCATTTTCTTTTCTCCCTTTTTTTAGTTTAATTTCTGGGGTGATGCTTTTAAGTTGCCTATGGTGGGTGCTTTATTGCTAATATTTAGGACCCTTAGGTGATTACTACTTCTCTGAGGTATCTTTCAGGTGTAGCTGGCTTTTGTGTTTTAAGTCTGTTGGAAGATCTTACCTCTTCAGTGTGTTGAAGATGAGAAGTTGTTGCTTGCTTGACCTACTCCCTGGTTCTTTGGCACTGTGCCACAGTATTTTCTGTGACCCTTAATCAACTTCAGTCATGGACCACCAGAACCAACAGCTATTTAGAAATAATTATGTGAATTTGGGATATAGTGGTCCCAATAGCATCAAGCACAGCCTACAAAACAACAAACTGAGCTAACCCTTAATTTGCCACTTTTAACCATATGAACTAGATTTATGATTATATAACAAAATGTAAAACAAACCAGAAAATTATACGAAGCACATGTTCTTAATGTGTCATTTTGCCCTCAGGGGTTAAAATTTAAAATGGATTAAGGAGAAAATAGAGAAGTGGAAGAAAAGGAAGGCATTAGATGTAAGGTTGAATCACCAACTTTGGGAAACTGGTGCAGAAGACTGAAGGAAAAGAGAGATGGAAGAGATAAGAGGAAGAACGGAATAGAATCATACCCACACAGAGTCTAGGAACCATGCTCACACTCATATGAAAATAATGAGGGAGAAAGAGTAAAAGAAAAAAGAAAAAAATGAAAAAGAAAAACAAATGGCCCACTTCCAGAATTCTCTCTTGTTTCACTAGTAGACAGCCTCTGGAGACAGAGTCCTGAATAATGCCAATTTATCTCAGCAAGCCAACAGTAGCTTTTTGGTGGGATAGTGGATAATCTCAGCAGGACTGCCCTAATAGCAGACACATTGGGCTCACCACCACCAGAGCAATTTCTGTGGGTCTGAGCCCAGCTGGGAGCTGCTAGATGGAGCCAATAGCAGTTCTGAGTTCTGAACTCAGCCAGCCTGTTGCCAAATTGGCTCCTGGCCAATTGCTCGTTCCTGTGGGAGGGCTAAGTCCTTTGCACTCACTGCCAACCAATGTAGTCCTCCACATCTGCTGCTCCCCTCCACTGCCATGTCTCTCTGCAGAGGTCTCTGGGGTCGCCAGCTGTCATTGTCACTATGACCATGTGTCCACAGGTTTGAACTGCTCTTCTCATGCAGTGAGTCCCATCTTAGGGAGAAGGCACTGCTGGCTACAGTCTTCCTCTTCATTGAAGTTTTTCCTTCACTCTCTCTGTGGGCTTCAATTTTCACTTTAGATTCTTCCTGGGCCCAGTGGACCACTTCCCTCCTTCTTGTCTTCTTCACAATGCTATATTTCAGCATCTTGATGGTGACTCTCAGAGAGGCTGTTTTCTCTGCTGCTTACCACTCCACCATCTTGATATCCCTTAGCATCAGAAATTTTTAAAAAAGAAAAGAAATTTAACTTTTGGCTTTAAAATATGAAAGTTTGGGTTCTAATTACTATGGTTTATATCTAAAATGTTCCCAAATTTCTCATGTGCACAGAAGGTGTTTGGATCATGAGTGTGTAATAGCTTCTCTTGCTATTAGGAGGTGGAGCTAAGTTAGAGTTGTGTTACTGAGCTGTAGCGTTCTTGCCCTCAGCCCCTCCTTTATCTCTCTGCTTCCTGACTGCCATAGGGTGAGTACATTTTTCTCTCCCGTGCCCTTCCGCCATCCTATTTGTGCCTTAGAGCCTGCCAAACATGGACTGAAACTGTGAGCCAAACTAAATCTCTCCTCCTTTAAATTGAGAGTGTCAGATTTTGTTTCTTGGTAATGTGGGAAAGATAACAAAGACTGATTTTGGTACCAGAGAAGTAAGGTCATTGCTGTGACTATTCCTGACCATGTGGTTCACAAGCCTTTGGAATTACTTCTCAGGAGTTTAGCAAAATTTGAGAATGGTAACTCAAGAAAGTCTAGAATGCTATGCTTTGGTCTTGATGGGAGATTCTTGTCAAAGCTCAGAAAACCAGAATGTTGATAGAAATGCAGACAGTAAATGTTGGGCTCAGGAGGTTTTGGTTGGGAACAAGTACTGTGGTACTGTGGTTCATTAACTTAACTCATTCTTCCCTTCTGCAAAACATGGCCATGATCATGTTCATGTGGGACAAAGGGCCACAGCTGTGTTCATCACCTGATGCAGCATTCACAAACAAAAACAAAATTTTGCCAAACTCTTCTGTTTGTGAACCAAATTGTTCCCAAATGAAAGAGTTCATGATCTGAGATACCACTGTATACCACTGGCATTTGAAACAGAGGACATGTGCATTATGCTCTGGCAGAAAATTTGTCTGCATTTTGCCCATGTCCTGAGACTTTGTGGGAGACTGAGATTAAGATAGTAGACTAATTAATCTGGCAGAGAAAATTTCAAGTCACCCCAACATTCAGCATGTGGTGCAAGTATGATGAGTGGCTTTCAGCCACATCTACAGTGGAAATCAGGAGCAAAAACTGTTGTAAAAAGCTGGCAGTTTCATCAGAAAGATGTTTCTGCAAGTTTGAACAGAGAAGAGCATAGTCATTGAGAAGATTCACATTAAAAAGAAGTCAACTTCTTTGCATTAAGACAATGTGAAAAATGGCTTGCAGGCAACTCAGGAATCAGAAATAACTCACATTTGCAGACTGGAGGATTGAAAAATGTAAACTTTCATTTGAAAAGAGTCTCTAAGCTCCCTTCTTGAGAAGAGCTACCTAGAGAATTTATTCCCCAGGATTTGTTTCACAGTCGTCAGGCATTCAGACACTCAGAGGCCACTGTGAATGTAATTCATGAGGGTTTGGCTACTGCTCAACCTGGTGGCAGACCTTGCCATCATAGGTGGTGCTGGTTTTAAATCAATACAGAATGCAAGAGTTGTGGAGCCTGGGGGCTTCCAACCCAAATTTCAGAAGGCCTAGGAGGTCAGGCAGTGTGCTTCTAGGAAGGCAGTTCCTGAAGTTGTAAGAGTGAAGCTGGAAGTATAATGGAAATCCTGAGAAGTTGGAGATACCAGATACATGGATCATCTGCTGAGGAAAACCACAGGGAGTTAGTGAAGCCAACCCAAAGAGAGGTCATCCTGCAGGTGTGGAGCCACACAAACCCACTGGAGCTTGTATTTTGCCACAAATTGCCCCAAGTCCTGCACATTGAACTAGTGGATTTAATGTTTGTCCTGCTGGGTTTTGGTTTTGCTTTGATTGCATTCCTTTCTATTTTTTTTTTTTGGAAAGTGAATATTTACCCTGTACAGGTTGTGTGTATATGTTAGTAGTTTTTAACTTTCTTTTTGATTTTTACCAGGGGTCACAGCTAAGAGTTTACCTTGAATTTTAGAGGATTGAACTTGGACTTCTCAGCAATGCTGGAACTGCTAAAGCTTCCATAACTCTTAGAGATGGACTCAATGTATTTTGAATAATGAGATGGACCTGAGTCTTTTGACAGCCAGGAGTGGAAAGTTATGGTTTAGATCTAAAATGTGTAAGCAAGGCTCAGATAATTGTACATGTTATAAAATTCGCAAAAATAAGGGATTTTAAGTTTAATCAGTGACAGCCATTCTTTTTTTCCAGGCTTATTTTCCCTCCATTATATGTTCCCTTTTGTTGGATAATTTTAGAATGACTGTGGTCATTTTGGAGATTTGTTAAGAGGAAGTGAGGTAGGGATACTTTTAATTTTTACTTAATTAGATATATTTATGTGATTTATAGTTACTTCCATGTATAATTAAATTGTGGGAAATCATCTGGTACAGGAATGGTTTCTAAAAAATTTTTAACTCTCCACTGTGTTGACTCACCTGGGAATGTGCCAAATATTGATGACTAGTTGGACAATAAGTGTCATCAATTCTGAAATCCTAAAATCGTACAGTTCACATATAGAAATTTGATAAAGGTGCCCCCAAATTTGAAATGATTCCATAACATTTCACTAACGACAAGTTGTAAAGCTGCAAATGACTTTTTAAGCCATCAATAAAGAAAATCAAATTTTAATCAACAGTGCTAATGGGAGGCTTCCCTTATCCTTTGATTCTGTTTATAAAAAATGTCATTACGAAATTATCATTAGCAAGTAAAAAAAAGTTTTCCTAGCAGTACCCAAGGGTAGAAAACAAATGTGACATTTGAAGCTGAAAATTTGTTGTTCCTTGTCATTTCATATCTCATTAAATACACACTTTTGTATGTAGTTTCATTTGCATAATTGCTATAGTTTGGGTCTTACATTTCCCCCTCAGGGCCAGTGTGAAGGCTTAGTCTCTGGCGTGATACTGTTGGGCTGTGATAGAATGTTTAGGAGGCAGGACCCAGTGGAAATTCTTCAGGTCACTGGGGGTGTAGCCTTGAAGAGACTCATGCTTCTGTGCTTCCTGGCCATGAGATGAATGGTTGCTCTACTATAGGCTTCTGCTGTAACGTGCTGCTCACCACAAGCCGCAAAGAAACAGGGTCAGCCTACCCTGGAATAGAACCTCTAAAACTGAAAGAAAATAAAACTTGTCTCTTTTTGAGTTGATTACCTTAGGTATTAGTTACAGTGATGTACAAATGATAATATGAAATTATATATTATTTTTCTTAAAAGGACCTTCCGATTATACAAGCTTTAAGACCTGTAACTCTGGATTCATCCATGTAGAGATCATTCTTATGGATCATCGATACCAACTATACAAGCTAGGGGCCTGGGTTGAGGTAACAGAATCTACTCATTTCAGCAAAAGAGGACTTATTAATGAGTTCTAGAAGTCTCACAGCCCTGCACAGAAGATTGAAGCACTTGCTTCTGAGAGGGGCCTCCAGAACCACAGAGCTGGCCTTGCTGACCTCAGCAACACCTGGCCTCTCCTATGCTAGAGGACTTGTCCCCACTGCCACTGACTCTTGGGGCAACCACTGTTACTGCCCCAGCATTCTCCATGCACATGCCTGACTTGCTTGGTTATCCTTAGGCTGATCTGAGTGGCAAACTACCTGGTGTCCCTAGATATCAAGCTAGAATAGAAAATGAAGTCAGTTTGGAAGGCAGGATCCACAGTGTAGGAGGTCACAAAAATGTACAAAAGACATTTACAGAAGGTTAATGGGCATCCCCCATGTATTAGTTAGGGTACTCCAGAAAACAGAATGAATGGCTCATGTGATTACAGAGGCTGAAAATTTTTGTAATGGCCAACTGCAAGGGCCCACTGATAACTGCTGATGTAATTCCTAGAACCCAAAGTTTGAAGAACCTGGATTATGGGGTCCAAGGGCACCACCAGGAGAAAACTTATGTGCTCTAGAAATAAGAGCTGGAGGGGAGAGAAAGAAGGAGGGATGGACAGAGAGAGAGATTAAGAGATCCTTCCACTGCTTTCTTGTTCTATTCCCAACTGCATGACCATAGTCAGGGCAGGTCTTCTCCACTCTGTTTGCTGACCCACATGCAATCTTCTCTGGAAACACCCTCTCAGACGCACCCAGCTGTGTGCTTTACCAATTCTCTAGGTGTCTCTTAATCTGATCAAGTTAACACCTCAAATCAACCATCACTCCTAGTGACCAATGTCCACTACACTACTAGATAGACAAGAGTCTTCTGGGTCTCAGGTATAAATAGGGAATAAGACAGAGTTCCAACTTTCAGAACTCCCAAGAGCATGAAGCCGACAGACAGTTGGTGGACAGGAGAGGGGAAGGACCCAGACACAGGCACTCTTAACCATTCTCAGACAAACTTATGGGAAGGGAGGACCACATAATGACAATTCTCTAAGTGACTTGTTCTGAGGGAGCAGAGCCCAGGGTTGACCTTGCTGGCACCAGGTAGTCTCTGGTACAGAATATCTGTTGTTGTTTCTGCCTCATGAACTCTCAGTTGTCAGTAAATATTACATTCCATCCTATTTGCAAAGAAGAGGAGTTTGGATAATATATACTGAACTGCCTCTTCTTCCCTCACCCACAGAAGTTGCAGAATATAAATTAAGGTGTTCTCTCAGAGTTTCTAAATTTATATGATCTATGTTCAAAAATGAAAGGATAACTAACATTTCAAAAGTTTAATACCCCAGCAGATGAAATACGCAACATTTTTTAACAACATTGCTTCTGTAATGCGACATGGGGAAAGGAGGTATCCTGGTGCTAAACAATAATAATGAGCATTTCCAATATAAGGGGCAGGGACAGAAATAGAAAGATGCTTCTGATTTAACTGGATATTTAAAATGTTCTCCTTTGTGATAGGATATCTGTTTTCAAAAAATTTGAAGGAAGTGGCATAAGTTATATTATTAGGTGATAAGTATCTATTTGGTCTGCTGTTTGGAAATTATGGAACTTGATATTTCTGAACCATTCTGATTTTTCAGTAGTCATGTCTGTGAACCCTTGAAGCCTACTTGGCAGATCACAGGTTCAGATGCTGTGTCTGAAAAATGTAATCACCACATCTTTAAGGTAAGAAAGATGATAATGTATTTATTAAGTCAGTCTTCACCTATACTGGGCCCAGAGCATCAGTTTTCATCAGTCATTGTACTTTATTCTTCTCCCTTCACTGGAAGGGGGCTAAAACTTCAGCCTGGCTCTTCACTTAAGAGAAAATATGACACAGAAAAGAGCTCCTGTGGGTCACAGCCCATATCCAGTCACCACCTAGCCTTCCTGCCCAACCTTCAAAGCCAATCCTCTCCCCAGGCACCAGATCCTTCACTCTACTGTTCTGGAACATGCTCAGGACTCTTTTATCTCTATCTTACATCATCTATCTTCCCTCCATAGAATCATTCCCATCAGCCACTCACACAGTGCTGTTTCTCAGAAGTAACACTCTCTCTGCCTAATCTTTTCCAACTACCATTCCTCTGCTCCCCTTTATAGCGAAACAGAGCAAGTCTTATGAGTGCTATTCTCCAAGTCTTCTTTTCTGGTATAAACTGAGTGCCCTCTGATTAGCCTCCTTCTGCCCTACCCCATGCCAATGGCTCTAGTAGAAGTTACTAGACCCTAAATTGCCACTCAGTGTGTCACCTCTCAGTCTTTGTCTCGTGGGGCCTGTCAGTACCATGAGACCCAGGTGGTCTCTTCCTACTCTTGAAGTCCTTTTCCCAGGAATCTCCCAGGAGTGCATACTTTCCTGGTTCTCTTCCAGATTCAAGGCCACTCCTCAAGATTTTTAGTCATTCCTCTTTAGCTCCTGGGCCTCTTGATATCACTGTGCCCTGGCTCAGGTTGGCCATCTTCCCTCCCCAACTTTACTAAGCCCTGAAGCCTTCCACTTTCCACAGCAGTCAGCTTGGAAGAGCATCCTTTTGGTCTCCTCACCCCAAACCTTCAGATAAACCACAGCCTGGGCAACATCTGGATTGAGCCTTGCAATATCTGTAATAAGAAGCAGCAAGCAAATACATGCCCAGATTTCTGAATCAGAGAAATATTGAGATAATAAGCGCTTGTAGAGTTTTTAGGTTTTATGGTAACTTCTGTAACAATGAACAGATAGTGCATTCCTCTTCTGTGATCTAAGCTTTGTCCTGTTATGCTTTGAAGCTTTCCTCCAGTTCTAGGGGGTGAGTCTGGGGCTTCCTCAGCTGGGTCCTTGAACATATAGACCTTTGATTTCTGAAAAGACAGCAGTTTTATATATAAGTGACTTCTTATTTTTTTACATTTTCAAGAAATTTAAGCTATACTCAAAGGTCAGCAGAGAACATGGGTCCATGTCTGAAGGAATCATGTTTGTTGATATTCTATTTTCTCTTCCTGCATGTCTTTGGGTAATTTTTGGTCAGGGGACTTTTCCTTCATGTTCCAAAGATTCTGACTTCCCAACCTCATTCTCAAGGGTCTCATCTGGGTTGTGAAATGTCATGGCAGGTGGCTGCATAAAGATATTCGTCTTCTCATATTTCTTATGGGACCACAACAAGCAGATTTGGACCAACTACTCCACACGCAGACCCATCTGAAGTAGTTTGCATCATAAGAGTCAAATATATCTAGAGATACCGAAAAGCTTCATCTTATGTTCCCATGGGAGCTGCTGCTTAGAAGGCTTGACTGAGAAGGATGGTGAGGTCAAGTTCATGCTCAGTGAAAAAGAATGCTATGATTGGTGATCAGCTACTGATGCCTTTCATGATCATAAGAATGAGAACTTGAAGCAAGCTTTACATTTGCATTCTATCCAAAGCTTATAAAATCTATTTTCTCTGTCCTGAAGGACTTTGGCTAAGCTCTCCATCTAATCGAATCTAGGTGTTTTTCAGAGCAGAAAGTGCACAGCCCAAGATGGCAGCCCAAGACCCACCATATCAGTCAGTGCTTACTAGAGAAACAGATTTAATGCAAGATACACAAATATACACGAATTTACAAGACTGACTGACAATGGCCACCCACCGAGTCAAGTGTGGAAAAGTACAAAAGGACTGCTGTGCAATGGAGAGTCAAAGGATCCTGTCAAAGGCCTAGAACTTACTGTAGTATCCCATGCAAGTCAGCATCAGGAGGTCAAATGGTCTGCATCAGAAGGATGAAAGGTCTGTGCTGGGGCTAAAGAGTCTGTGCTGTGAGCCATGAGATGATGTGCAAGGTGAAGGTGAAGACTAGAACTCCTCTGAGGAAATAAAAGTGAGCCTTCTTCTATATTTCTTTCATTCCATTCAGGTGGCAAGTCTATTGGTTGCTGTCACTCACATCCGGGGTGGGTCTTCTGTCTTCAGCAAAACCCTTCAGCCTCATCCAGAACTATACTGATCCAACAGGGCATTTCTTACTCAAGTTGACACAATCTGTTAACTATCACAATCCACTGCTTGTCAGTTTGACAACCAGACATATTTTCTTAAACCACAGTCTCCAGATACAAAAATAAGTTCATAATTACAATACGTTACAATTACACTGTACACAAACAGAGGTACACAAATTCCCTCCTAGAATGGAAGGCAAGTTTTCTTTGGGTGATGCTTACCCCTAACATTTCATAACTTGAAATGTTCATAACTTGAACATTACAGGTTTAATAATACTTAAGAACCAACACTAAGTCTACCAACATATTATATAGAAAGCATGTTAGTAGAGAACTATTACAATTAAAATCCTCATTTTTGTAACTGATCGCAGGATCATAGCTAGTATTTATAACTACTGCACCTTCTTCTACTACGTATTTTGTATTCACTTGGCCTTCAGCAAGCTCTTCAGCAGGTCTTGGTTCTTTCCCAGGTGGGATGACCCATAGTTTTATTCCTGAAGGTTCTGAACCATTTGTCATCCTGCCTGGGTTGGGTTATTATAGTTTCCATTGACCTTAATAAAAGGGCATGGTAACACTAGTAGGCCCCCTAAGGGATCTCCTCCACTCCAAGTATAATCTTCCTCTCCTCCATTGTGGAGTAATAGTCCAATTTCCCTTTGATGATCTGAGTCAATCACCCCTGCCAGCTTCCTTTTTAGGTTGTTTACTCCAAGTCATGAAGAAACCAAAATGACTAGGGGGAAGTCCTACTTCCCATCCAGTGTATCATTATTGTACTTCCTTGTATAAGCCTTCCCCACTCTGGAATTAAGACTTCTAAGCCAGCAGAGCATAAGGTTACAGGAACAGGAAGCAAAAAGTTTGCTAGTGGATCTCTAGGGATAATGGTGAGTGGTACCATTTCCACTTCTATCCCTTGATTCCTGGCTATGGGAGACACAGTACCATATAGTAGATGCTGATTCAAAGCATATACAACATTTTGAAGAACCTTACCCCAGCCCTGCAGGCTATTACTACTTAGTTGGAACTGGAACTGTGTCTTCAAAAGACTATTCCATCTTTCTATCAATCCAGCTGCTTCTGGATGGTGAGGAACATAGTAAGACTAGTGAATTCAGTGAGCATGAGCCACCTCACTTCTTTGGCCATGAAATGTTTTCCTTGGTCACAGGTGATATTGTGTGGAACTCTGTGATTGGATAAGGTATTCGTTAAGCTCACAGATGGTAGCTTTGGCAGAATCATTACACGCAGGAAGGCAAATTCATATCCAGAGTGTATACACCAGTAAAGACAAAGTCCTTGCCATGGTGAAAGCTGTCCAATATAATCAACCTGCCACTAGGTCTCAGGCTGATCACCCTAGGGCATGCTGCCACACTGAGGACTCAGTGTTGGTCTCTGCTGCTGATATATTGGGCATTCAGCAGTGGCTGTACCCAGATTAGCCTTGGTGAATGGAAGTCCATGTTGCTGAGCCCATGCATAACTTCCTTCCCTGCCACCATGGCCACTCTGTTCATAAGCCTACTAGGCAATGGCAGGAGTGGCTGAAGAAAGAGGTTGACTGCTATCTACGGAACGGGTCATCCTATCCACTTGATTGTTAAAGTCCTCTTCTGCTGAGATCAAGCATTTACATGGCATATGAATATTTTTATATCCGTTGCCCATATGGAGAAGTCTATCCACATACCTCTTCCCCAAATACCTTCATCACCAATTTTTCAGTCATGTTCCACCCAAGTTTCTGACTATCCGATAGCCAGACCATTGACCACAGCCTATGAATCAGTACACAGTCACACATCTGCCCATTTTTCCTTTTAAGCAGAATATGCACTGCCCAAAGTTCTGCCCACTGTGAAGATTTCTCCTCACAACTCTCCTTCAAGGGTGTCCTGAGAAGGGGATGTAATGCTGCAGCCATTCACTTGTAGTTGGTGCCTGTATAACATGCAGAACCATCCATAAACCTTCTCTTCCTCTTACAGCTGATCATGTGGTAGACCCCATGAGACCACAGGTGCATGCTGGGAGACAGAAGGCAATATACCAGGAATAGTAGCCATAAGCATCTGGGCAACTTCTTCATGTAACTTACTTGTGCCCTCTGGACTCGCTCTGTCTCAAGCATGTATGCACCTTTTCCATTTAAAGGTGAACTGTTGCTGTGTGCATCCAACTTTATGATTCAGTATATGAGACAACAACAAGCTCATGATGGGCAAATCAGGTTTCATGGTAACCTGGTGTCCCTTGGTCAAGCATTTAGTTTCCACTAAAGCTCAGTAGCAGGCAAAGGCAATAGTTGTCTACAGATGATAGCAGAGACTTGCTCCAAAATCATAAAGGTCTCTGCTGCAATTCCACTATGCGGGCCTGCCAGAGACCCCAAATGGTATCTGTCCCTGCCACTAGCACTTCCAGTACCATTGGATCTTCTGGATCAAATGGCCCCAGTGGCACAGCAGCCTAGACCTGTTGCAGAGCACTCAAAACTAGCAGCTTTTCAAGACTCTTGATAAGTGGGCTGGGATAAACCGCCTCAGAGAGGAATGTGCTGCCTCCAAAATCCAAATGTGGATTATTAGTCATAGGAGGAACCAGATATGACAATTTTGGTTGTAGGAGGAACTAGATGTGACAATTTATCTTTTACCTTTAAAGGGCATCTCTCCATGCTCCACACTACTGGACACCTAGAAATTTCAGAGGTAGAAGGACCTTGAATTTTAGTTGGATTTAGTTCCCATTCTCTGACTCACAATGATTTTACTAACAAATTTGGAGTGGTTGCTACCTCCTGCTCACTTGGTTCAATCAACATAATATCATCAATGTAATGGACCAGTGTGATACCTTCAGGAAAAATGTGATCAAGATCCATCTGAACTAAGTTGTGACACAGGGCTGGAGAGTTAATAAAACCCTGAGGTAGCACAGTGAAGGTGTATTGCTGGCCTTGCCAGCTGAAAGAAAATTGTGTATGATGAACCTTATGGATAGGTATGGAGAAGGAGGCATTTACCAAATCAGTAGCTGCATACTAAATATCAGGAGATGTGTTAATCTGCTCAAGCAAGGAAACCACATCTGGTACAGTAGCCACAATCAGAGTCATCACTTGATTCAGTTTGCAGTGATCTTCCATCATTCTCCAAGTCCTGTTTGTCTTCTGTACAAGCCGAATGGGAAAATTAAATAGAGATGTGTTGGGAATCACCATCCCTGCATCCTTCAAGTCTTTGGTAGTGGCACTAATTTGTGCAATCCCTCCAGGGATACACCGTTTTTAGTTTACTATTTGACCAGGTAAAGGCAACTCTAAAGGCTCGTATTTGGCCTTTCCAACCGTGTTATCCACCACAGTACAGGTTAAGGAGTCAATGTGATGATTCTGCTAAGTAGTAAATTTATCTATCCCAAGTCTGCATTCAGAAGCAGGGGAAACAACTACAGTATAGATTTGAGGACTTACTGAACCCACTGTGAATCAGACCTTTGTTAAAATTCTATTGATCTTCTGACCTCCATTGGCCCTTGCTCTTTTTGGAGGACCACAATAATGTTTTGGATCCCCTGGAATCAGCGTTAGTTTAGAACCTGTGTCTAGCAATCTCCAAAAGGTCTGTCATTTTCTTTCCTCCAATGTACACTTAGTCACTCAGTGTTACAGTTTGTATATAGATGCCCCCCCAAACCTCATGTAGTCATGGAAGTGGCTGAATCTAGCATTTGTGATTGACTCCTTGTCTAGTGCTGGGATTGGCAGTGTGAGTTCTGCACCCACCCAGGAGTGGAGCCGACATACAATGTATGGTTGGAATGGGGGACATGGTTTTTCCTATTTGGCGCAACTTGCTCTTGCCGCTTGCAGCTGCCATGGACAGCTGCCCCTCAGTCATGCCACCCTGCCTTGGAACCAGCTGAGTATGGACTGAAACCCCCAAAACTGTAAGCTAAATAAACCTCTCCTTCTTTCACTTCGGGTGTCAGGTATTTTGTCTCAATGAGAAAAAAGTAACCAAGACACTCAGGTAAAAGGCCTTAGGTCCCTTTGGGGAAGGATGGTGGAAAGACTGACCATATAAATTTTTGGTGGTGCACCAGGGTCCTTCCCTAAGGGGATCCAGTCTCCCCTTCATTCAAGGGGTTCCAGGTCTGTAAATTGGCTCAAATCCAGGAACTGGTTTATGGGCGGTGATTTTCTGTCAGTGTAATGTGAGGTAAGTTTCTGTTCATTTGCCCTTAATTTTTTTTGATTATATAAATATAGAAGAATTATTGCAGCCTTCCTGTCTGTTTCGCCTTTGGGAACACCATGACTAATTAGCCAACACTATAGGTCTACATGTGTCAGACCATTTTGATCATTGTTTGGCTTCTGCTGCTCATTACAGCAAGTACGTGCCCCTTGCCTTTGGTGATTAATGCTGTCATTTGACGTCTGCCACTCCAGCATCTAACAAATTAAACTCTTTTCCCTTAAGCTTCCCAGCTGAGTAGCTGTGGTCCCCGCTGTAAGGTCTGGCATACAGAGAAGAGCAATGACAGAGC
>RJWT010016943.1:0-19593 GCA_004365215.1 Cuniculus paca | reverse complement strand
GTTGTATATATACATATATATATATACACATGTATATATGTGTATACATATATGTATATACTCTTTTACCTCCTTTGTTTTGTCCTGTCCCCTGTCCCAGTTGCTCTTTCCTTCTAAGCGCTTTCTTTCCCCTTCATCTTCACACGATCTATTGTGCATTATGGATCTTATTTACGCTTTCAGTTTTGGGGGATTTTTTACACTATGGAGACAGTATGATATTTATACACTTTTTTTTCTTTTTTTGCAGCACTGGGGATCAAACTCATGACCTCATGCTTGCCAGGCAGGTGCTTACACCACTGAGCTAAATCCCCAGCCCATACTTATGCACTTTCATCTGATTTATTTCACTTATGAGTATGGTCTCAAGGTGCATTCACTTACATATGAAAGCCTCCAGTTTATCCTTCTCTATAGCGAGTAATACTGCATTGAATAAAAATACCACATCTTTTTTCATTTATTTTATGATTGATGGGCATTTGGTTTGTTTCCAAGACTTAGCTATTACTAATGGTACTGCTGTAAACATGGGTGTGCATATATCACTCTAGATTTTTTTTAGCTAAATGAAGTTATGTGAAGTTATGTGTACCTCAATTTTGTTTATGTCAAATTCTTTTTCCATACTGGGGAAGTTTTCTGTCCTTATTTCTGTGAATAGTTTTTTTTTATGCCCTTTGTACTTGCTCATGCTTTTTTTCATTGACTTCAATCAAACTTATGTTATTCTTATTTGCATCATCTCACAGCTATTGTATCATTTTTTCATGGCCCTTTGTTGTTTTTAAGAGATTTTTCTATTCCTGATTGCTATCCACAATCCCATCTTCTAGGTCTGAAGTTCTGTCTTCATTTTGGTTCATGCAACTTCATAAATTTTCATTGTAATTTTTAATTTCCTGAATAGCTGTTTCAATCTGTTTCGTTGATTAAATTTTTTTCCTGTGTTGGGTATTCATGGTTCCCAGCATTCTCCTATGCTCTATTTTGTTTTATCTGTGTCTACACTAGACTTGCTAAGTAAGTCTTTCATTGTGGTCCTAATCTCTTTTTTTACCTGGAAGATTATTTGGGATCTGAATTCCTCTCTGGTCCCATGCACCTTGACCTTCTGCTGCTATCATTTCAGAGGTTTCACATGGATGACCTCCATTTTCTTCTACCTCATTGTCACTTGGCCTTGTCCTCTGTAGGCTGGAGGTCTGGACTTGGGTTTTGCCTCTGCATCTTGTCATTTTCTATTTTTTAATTTTTTCTGTGTTGACGCCTGTAAATTTCTCATAGTACGTAGTTGCATCACTAGTAATGAGATCTCCCTGGGAAATCTCTCTCCTTCAGAGACTTCTTCTCTGTTGGGAGCTTCTTGTTATTTGTGTCTCTCCCAATATCCTACCTTCTCAGGTTATTGGGGATGAGCTGCTGCTGTCTATTTGGCTCAGCATCCAGTCCTTTGGTAGTGCATGTGGTTGTCTCCACAGAGCTATCCCAGTTGCTATGGTGCACTTGGGTAAGGAGAGTCCGGGATTGTTCCCAAGTCTGTATGCAGTCAGCTCCTTCTGGACCTGCACGTCTTCCTCTGTTCCGCACCACTGACTCCTTCTACATACTGGCCACTGGGTGGGAAGGGTTTCTTTGTCCTACTGCAGGCCAGGGCTGCTTGCCTCCTTCTGGCACTGGCCCAGGGCTACTCAGCTGCTCTCAGACTTGGGGAGGGGCATTTCCATTCCTCTGTATGTAGGGTTAAGAATGGCTTCTGGTGGTCTCTGGATCAGAGTGGTCCCAGCTTTTACTTCTCAGCAGAATTCCCACCACACTGCTCACACCTCTGGCTCTCTTATGTGACCAGGTCGCTCTTCCCTCATTCCACTCTGTGGTGACAACCGCAAAGTGACCAGGGATGGCTTTTCTGCTGGAATTCACTCAGAGCCACTGGAAATAAAATTACAGCCCCGTTCCATGTGTCTATGTTCCAAGATGCAGTGCCAGTCCACCTCACCCACCACCCACTCGCTTGAATTCTCAATGCTGCTCTGGATGTTTCCAAGCCACTGGTCTGGCCTGGGGCATGAACTATGCTGGGCTGGCTGCTCTCACCTGCTAGAATATGTTTGATTCGATATAGAATCTTAGATCCAAAGCAGATTGTGACCGTGATCTGACCTTCTCCTTACCTTTTCTTGTTTGGAGGAAGATCTGGCATTGAAGAGACTCTCAAGCAGAAAATTTCTGCTTGAAAATCAGACATCAATATCCCAACACTGGAAATATGGATATTTATTGTCACAAAGAATAAGGGAAATTTTGTCCAGAAAGGCTTTGGATGTGAGATAATGATGAAAAACCAGACAGTAAAAGATGTTAAAACAGTATGCTTCTTGTGTGTTTGGATATTTTATGTGCTGGTGATTCAGAGTTATTGAAAGGAAGCAAACTCAGAGTAAGAACATTACTCTCAAGTTAATTATCAGGTGAAGGTGTGGACAACAAAAAAGAAGACATTTTTATAGCTCAGTACAGACATTCCTTAAGGAAGGAAAACATGGGGCTTTGTGGATGGGAGGATGCAATCTTATTTTTTAAATTTTCTGAATGAATTTGGCTCTATCCTCACACGTACATCAGGAAAATCATTGTCATGCACTCTAGCAGGGAAACAGGGTTGAAGCACCTGGGCAACTTCAAGGTTCCTGAAATTTCACTCCCAAAAAATGTGCTCATGGCCAGGACTCTGTTTTCATGGTGATGAGGATAGAAAAGCTGGCATCAGCCTATGTTTAAACCCAAGGTGCGCTGTTTCTTTCAGTAATTATGCAAGGTTTGCTCCTGACACAAAGGGAAGTCATTCCTGATGTGAGCATGCTGCGTGCGTTTCCTATAATTACATCAAGGCGGTGCAAGAGCAGGTGTTGGTGCAGGTGGCTGTGCAGCCTGGGTGGGCACAGGGTCTCACCAGGCCTAGGACAGCCGCTTTGGGCTTCTGTGTGATCGTGCATAGCACGTGGGCTGCTGAGTTGGAGCTGCAGAGAGAAATCAAACTCTAAGCATGAGAGCACACAAGTTGTTCTGTAGATTTAGGAGGACATGGTCGTCGTTCCTTAAGCATGAGTCCATGAAAATCAGCCCGCTGCCACCAAGAACAAATTAACCCTGCCAGACACTACTGAGATCCGTGTGGAAATGAAGGAGCTCTAATGACACAAATCTAAATATTCCACTTGGCAGAAATACTAAGATCTGTGCCTAGCATTTATTGATTTCTAGCTTCCTCTGCGAGTACTCAACATTCTTTCATGCATGTGTATTGTGGATGGTTTTTAGTGGGTACTGTGAAAATAACTCATCCTTTGATCCAATTCTGCAGAGCAGCACATCTTCAGTCACTGCAGGACTCACAGGCCGAGAAGAGCGGCAGCGTCAGTAGACCTGACTATGGCCCTGCAGGGCAGGAGCTCAGCCGATCCCCTGCGCCACCCTGGGCTAATGACTTTACCTCAGGATATGCAGAGCCACATCCAGAAATTCATCAAGGGGGAGCCCGTCATTCTTGGGGTGAGTAGGTTAAAGCCCATTGGAGGCTGAGCTGGTACCTTATTCCCCAACATTTGCTTTCCTTACTCTTGTATCACACAGACATGGAAAACCCTGTAAGACACTGTGGGATGTTAAGTGATGAGCCTGTGCATACTGTGTATGCAGGTGGTCATACTGGCCTGGATGTGGCAGGATTGACTGCCAATTTGGGCATCTATCTTTACAGATTCCACCTAGCAAGTGGGTGCTGTTTATTTGTCATCTCTTTTGTGATTTTTCTGAGAAACACGTACTGCTCTATCTCACAGATACTCTCTTCTCCAGGTTGCGCAAGTCCTGATTGGCCTCATGGATTTTTGGCTCTGGGTGATGTTAAAGGTCATGCGTCCATTTACATATTATTTTTATTTACCGTTAGTACATGACACTCTACTTTTCTACTTGCACCTTTTGGGACCAATCTGTGTAAGTATGTTGGAATCACATGGAGTTCTCTATTACATAAAATAAGCACAGGATCATAAAGACTAATTTTCACATATTATTTATGGGCCCATATCTGGGGGAGGAGTCCTGAGGTCCATTTGTTCTCAGGAAAGAAGACCACAGAGGATGTATTCCCTGTCTGACTCCTTTACCTCCTCTTATCATGCAGTATGTCCTGTCTGGAGCGCTGTCCATTGTGTCTGGAAAGAAAACGACAAAAAATGTGGTGAGCTTCCCTGTCTTTTCACAAAATGAGCAAAAGAAAACATGACTCAATTTAATTTCCTAATGACCCAGTCCTCTCAGGTTCCCACTGTCCTGACTTCAGGTCCCAAACAATCCAGTCCTCAGCACCTTCAGACATCTTGTCTTTGCCTGGTTTGTGAGGGTAAAGTTACCATTACTGTAAATAGCACCTCATATTTTCTGCCATTTTTATAAAAAAATCAATTTAAGTGTATTTTATGTGGCACATAAGTCCCCCCATGTACCATGATGAACCAGGAAAGGAGGATGAAAAGAGCCTCACTATTCTGCTTCTCTTGCAGATTGGTGTCAGCCTGGGGATGAACACTGCGAGTGTGGTCGCAGCAGGATTGTCGCTGATACTCCCGGCTATCACTTTGGATTTCTTGAAAAGGAGCTTAGATTCAACAACTGAATATGTAGTACTTGTAAGTATTCTGAGATCCTGGGTCGAGATGCCCAGTTAATCCTCTGCTAAAATGCTCCTAGCAGGTTTCTTCCTCATCTCAGGCACACAACAGAGCACAGGGTAAAAGTGACCCCTCACTGCAAATGACAGTCCACCTCCTCACTCTAAATGCTTAAACTCCTCTGCCCAGTAACACATGGGTGACAACTTCTGTGCACCTCAGGTGAACCTAGGGAAAGCCTCCATTTAAGATGAATTTAAAGTGACACTGTTGAATTCATTCCTTGGTTGTTATTCTCAGCCTCCAGAAGGCTACACCTAGGGAGGTCGAGGCCTCTGCTTCATTCATAACAGTGATAAGCAAAGTCCAGGACCCTCTCTAGAGACCACGCGTTCACACCCACATGCACTGGTACACGAGGTACATGGTGGAGATTCACTTCTGCGTGCCATAAATGCGCTCTCAAAGAGTCTCAGTCTCAGACACTTCAATAAAGCAGGCTTTGCAAAAGTGAAAAATTGCTGTACATATAAAAATTTAGAGAAGTAGAGATGATTTCTTGGGTGAAAATTATAATAGAACGGGACTTCCCTTTTGAGAGTCTGTTTGTGACAGTGGTTAGTTTTGTTGCCTGCTACCCAGAGAGGGTCCGTACGGGAAACCAGGATGGGACATTGCCACTGTGGGGTATGTGTCCACTGCTTAAGGATGAGGGCACACAGCAGTTGCTGTGACTGAGCTGCCTCTTCTCGGGGCTGTAATTTTCCTCTTGTCATGGATCTATCTGATTCGCAGGGGATCACAGTCCTGAAGACCATCCTCACCGTGCTTGAGTTCTGCGTCGCTCTGTCTCTGTCTGCGTTTGGGTGCCACGCTGTCTGCTGCAGTGGGACCTCAGTGAGTGTCTCTGGTCTAGAAGGCTTGGAAAACTCTTTTCCATTTTACTATTTACCCACTCGTGTTGTTTTAAGGAACAAGGAGTAAAAACACTGTAAGGACTGTTTCCTTTACAAATTTGTGTGATGGCTCCCTATGTTCACTTTTCTCTTGGCAGAATATTCAAGTGGACACTAGATGAGGAGTTACAGGGCGGGTGGAGTTCTGATTCTGAGAGACTAAAAGCGAGCCCCCAGGAAGAGCTCAGGGCCCTGGACACCTGCAAGGCCCTGTGCTCATCTGCTAGGACTCTTTCCTCCACAGGTGGTCATCGACTTATCCTCCAGTGAGCTTGGAGTCTCTGCACGTGTTCCCTATGCGGTCTACGATGACGTGACTTTCGTGCCCACTTGACTCACTTGGTGTTACAGCTCATGTCCCCTTCCTGCGTGTTTCCCTATGATGATTCTGAATATCAGCGTCCAGTGATGAAGAGGAGTCTCCACGTTCTCAGGAGAACACATGCTGTTCATGTTTCGATACTGGCCCTGCTGTGGTCTTCTACCACAGCCTTCGATTGCCCTCAATCCTGGCAATGGAGCATGCAGTTTACCTGCATAGCATTGGCCCCGTCTCGTAGCCTTTCATCATAGATAGAGAAATAGCAAGTAGGTTTTAAGTACTTACTTCTCTTATATGCCATTAAAGAGCATGCATCAAGAGTAATTATACATACTATTTCTTGGAAAGTTTGTCTATTTTTTTTGGAAGCATTTCAGTCATGCCATGCGATGTTTGTTGTAACTGTACATAGTGCAATGACTACTGAAATCAAACAATTAACATCATAATCACCCTACCTAGTTGCCTTTGCTCCATTTTAAGATCACCTGAAGAATCCCTCACAGCAAATTCTTATTATTCTCATCCTGCAATTCCATCTCTACTGTGCACCCCATGAAACTGCACCTTTGTACTTTTCCTCTACATCTCCCTTGCACCTCCTGTCTGCTTAGTAGCCATTTTCCTTTTCCAGGTGCCATGATTCCAGGCATGTGCCCCCTGGATGACTGAATATTTCGCTACCACATTCAGGTCTTTCCATATATGTTCAGCTAACATCATGACATATCCAAAAGCAACTCAGAGCACCCACACTGTTCCCTCCTCAGTCACAACTAATTGATCATCAAACTGACCTTGGTTTTTGTATCGAAACCTTAGGTTTGACTTTTATCCCTAAGATGGTAATTGTGAAAATAGGACATGCAGTTGCAGAAGATTTGTGTTCATCTTATACACTTAGATGAACAGAATATTTAATATATGAACTGGTATTTTCATTTATGATTTCTTCCCTGGGAAGAAGAAAGCTGGACTCAAGGTTGTAAATTCTTTGCCAGCCTCATTCACTAGAATAACCATGATTCTTTCTGTTCATCAATGTTACAAAGAACACTTGATCAATAGTTAGGGCTGAGCATTTGGAGTCTGAGAAAGTTTCCTGTGCAGATTCTGCTCCCAGGTCCTGGTCCATGGGTGGACCATCTGGGTACTGTGCATAGCATATGCTCTTATATAGACAAATAGACCAATCTTACTGACAAATCTTACAGGCTGTGCACAGATTTGTCAGTAACTGTAGAATATCTGAAAAGTTACACAGGGTTTTCCAATAAATACCCAGGTTGGGGCTGGCCCTGTAGTGATAGCACCTTCAGGGCTCATCTGCCTGTCCTGGGCTGTCTTTTCTTCCTTAGTGCCACTGCTGTGTTAAGTTTAACTGTCAAATGAGTTGGCTTGGGAGCTCTCTACGGGATTAGGAAAGCACACTTCTGAGTTTTGGGTCAGCTCATGGAAGCGTGACACTGGAAATGCACGCAGTCCCTGCCCCCTCTTCTTTGCTGCTGCTGCTCCCCTACTCTGCATCCTGCTGCCTTGAACTAACCATCTTTCTTCCAACAAGCCTTTCCACCATGGTGTTTCTGCCTTGGAGCAGGTGACCATGGACTGCATCCCCTGAAGTGGTGAGGCCTATTGAGCCTCACCTGCAAGCTATGCACGTTGGGTACTGTGCCCCAGCATTGGGAAAAATGACTAGTACAGTCTCTACGGGAATTTATCAACAAACATTGGTTGCTGTGTTGTACAGTTTAGTTCGATAATCAGGAAATAACATTTTCATGTTTATATTTGAATATTTGAATCTATCTGGTGTATGTTCAATCAAATTCTTGGATCCATGTGACTCTAGGGAAAATGCTTATCATCAAGAACCAGCCAATAGCTAATGCTGGCAAGCCTGTGGGGAAAAAGAATCCTTCTCTATTGGTGGAAGTGTAAATTACTATGGAAATAGCATGGAAATCGGCATGGCTATTCCTCAAAAAATTAAAACTTGTCGTTCCATTTGACCCAGTTGTTTCCCTTCCAGGTAACATCCTGAAGGAGTTAAAAGCATCATACCACAGACGTACATGCATCCCCATTTTTATAACAGCATAATTTGTAACACTGAAATTGAAACAGCTAAATAAACAGCCCATATGCTCATCAACAGATGAATGGATTAAAAAATAGCGTTTTTATGTAAAGTGGAGTGCTATGCTGCCACAAACGATAAATCTGAGTCATTTTTAGGTAAATGGATGCATCCCCTGAAGATGACCATAATTTTAAGTGAAATATGTCAGACACAACTTTAATGTCACATTATTTCTCTTATGTGAGAAACCCAAAGGGTAAATAGGCAGTTAAATGAAAGACAGATAATAGAAAGTAGGGACAAACTTGCTCAAATGGGGAGGATAACAAAGAAGTAGGGAGTAGGAAGGGAAATGGGATTTCAAAAAAGAGAATGGAAGAAAAAATTGGACCTAAGGCTTTTGTAAATGGGGAGGGGGAAATGAATTGAACAAAGAGCAGGAAAATGGGAGAAAATACAGTATTTTAAATCAAGTACAAATTCCCCATGATAAATGTGATCATTATGTATGGCTAACATGTACTAATAAATTTTTTAAAGTAAATGCGAGTTCATTCCTGTATCACATAAGTTAAATTCTGCAAGTTATATCTCCAGATATAATAGCCATCTTAAACCATTGCAATGATAATACTTCACAGAAATAAGGTCTCTGATGTAAGTAAAACTCTGATTGTTAAGGTATATATTTTATTTATGTATGTATTTCCATGTAACTTCATATACAGCAGTAATAGTAATAATAATAATAAAACAAATACTGCGGTTGCTGAAAGAAAATCAACTTGCTCCAGCTTGCTTTAGATACTTTTGATTACATTCCTGATTTTTTCATGGAATGGTTTGGTTTTCTCCCACCTGAATAATGAGAAAAGTGGTTAAAAGATACGTAAAGTATAAAAGCAGAATGAGCTATTCTAATAAATATCATTAAATGCACATTTGTGTTGGAAGCTTCTATTATTTTTGTCCCATAGACATGATGATTCAGTGAAATGATACAACTCATGAATCCAGCTATGTTTAAACATGAAAAATATGACAGATTAATGTCTATACCTACACACAAGTAAAAGTGCAAATTGTTGCCTGTTTACAAATAGCCAATCAAATATTCCAGCTCCAGGTACTAAAAATGCCAATTCTCTGTTTTGCATTAATTACTCATAAAGAAAGAATCAATATATATTTATATAAAAAGATGCATAAGAAAGTTCATTTTCCTTCAGCAATCACAGCATTTCTGTTATCATTACTATCATTATTATCCTTGTTATGCTCTATGAACTTAAATGGAAACACATGCAAGAGAAAAAGTGCTTACCTTAGGGGCCTGGTGCAGGGCAATCTGTTCTATTCCACTGATCCACTCTTGAATCCTGCATCAATATTACAGTGTATTTAATAACGCACCTAACAAAATTCATTATTTTGTACAGCTACTTCTTATTTGATCTTTTTTTCAGAAAAATTTAGCCAATCTTGATCAAGCACGTTTTTGCCCAGGTTGCATTACTCCTGCTCTCCATCTTTCTGGAAGATTCCCCTTGATAAACTGCTGGTGTGGCTGAAACAGACCTGACCTATCCCATAAACAGTGTGTTTATTTCTCTAACCCTGTGGCACCAAAGATATCTCATGGGAAGAAAATGTCACACATTTCCTTTTTCCCAAATTCCAACTTTGTCGCAGCAGCATGAATCATCAAACCTTTTCAGGTTTTCTTTCCCCCTCAACAGTCCTCCTACCCAGGCAAACTTAATCCTGTGATAGGTCAAAGATTACACCAGCATTCCTCAGGGAAAATGATCAAATATTGTCCATTGTTTAAAAAGATGTATGCCCCTTTCAAACACAGTTCACATTAAAAAATATTTACGAAAAAATCTAAAACAACAAAAAAATTTTTAGACTATTGATGCTATAAAACAGGATTTTAAAAATTTGTGTATGATTTTATTGTTTGCAGCTGAACCACTGTTCTACTATGTCATGAAATGTGACTGAAAGAAGTTGAATGTTTAAATTTTTAAAAATATATTCCAGTAAAAGAAATATTGCTACAAATCCTCCTTCAGATCCATCCCTCTATTTCAACAAATTTATCCCCTTCCCCTTGACACCTTCTCAACTGAATCTGTACGTCCACTTTTGTGAATGTCTTTAGTTGCACCATTGACACCGCCTAGACGTCCTGAAGGCTCACAGAACATCCACCTTGCATGGTCCTTTTGAGTTTGAGGTAGAGTGAGAAGTAGCATGGTGTCAGAGCCACTGGATGAGACAGATGAGGACACACTGAAGGTTTTACATTCCCGACTATGTGAGACGGCACTCAGCAGCTGAGCTGTGATCCGACCTGTTAAAGACACTCATGAAAGAAGACTCGCAGAAGTGCTTCAGAAACCTGCAAGAATAAGTGCATTTGAAGCAAGGGGTGGGATTTAGGGGGATTCGTGGCCATGTGTCTTTAAGTGTAAAATATTTTTATTTAATAATCACTGTACATGTCTCACACCTTGGATGTAACACAGACACACACACACACACAGACACACACACACACACACACACACACGGTCATGGTGGACACAACTGCTGTAGTTTGGAAACTAAATGTCCCCTAAAGGCCCCTGAGTGGGGCTATTGGGAGATGAGGAACTTGCAGAAGGCTCTGTCACCTTGAAGGAAATCCTTAGATCCTCATGGTCCCGCCCTTGAGGGGACAGTAGCTCTCCATCCCCTTCCTCTTTCTCTGTGTCTTTTCTCTTCACACAGTGAGCAGTTTGCTCTGTCACGCATTACTCACCAATGTCACCTGGTGGCATCAGAGGTTCAGAGCAAGAGGACTGCCTGACCCAGGACTGGACTCTCCAAAGCCGTGAGTCAAAGTTTATCTTTGATTCTTAGATCTCTCATAAAGGTAACTAATACAAAACAAGAGTAAATAAAAAAATGACTTCACAGGAAAGATTATCCAATATTTTATATTACAACATCATTAATCAAAATTTTTGGGGAGCATACATTTATAGGTAGATATAAAAAGATGCGTTAAGATTCATACTATTTCTGTCAGGAAATCAGTGGTAAATTTTCTCTTCCTCTGTGGTTGTCATTCCTCTCTGGCCATTTTTAAGAATTTCTCTTCATTGCAGGTTTTCAGAAACTCAATTGTGTTATGCTTTGCAGGTATTTCCTTTCTGTGTTGCCGGCTTGAGTTGGTTAATTTAGCTTCTAACACCTCTGGTACTATAACGGTGTTTAAAAGTAAATTGGAAAGACACTAGCCAATGTTTCTGCTTCTTCTTTCTGTCTCGTGTAGCCTCTTCTTTCCAGTGAGACTTCCAATCACTGTTGTTCTATAGGCCTTTGTAGAACAGGTCCATTTTCACTTCAATACTTGGTGTCCTCTCTGGTTTCACGTCGTGTATTCACTCATGTGTTATGTGTAGCTCAGGCATAGTTTCTTTTTCAGTATATTATCTGATATTTTCCTTCAATAAATATGTTTTCATCTATTTTTATACTTTATATGTAAAAGTTTTATTTGCTTAGTTTTTTAAATTCCATTTTTTGACTTACAAAGAAAATGGCCTTAGATATAATACTGCATATTGAAAACACTCATAATTATGATTCCAAAGTCTATATGAGCTAATCCAGCACTGCTGACATTTCAGGTCCATTTTAATTACAGTCACAGGATCCTGGCTACAATCCCATGTTCCTGCTCTTTCATATTCTAGTGTATGCAATTGATTTGATGCTGAATGCTGCAAAATCTGCATCAGTGAGTTGTTGATTTTTTGCCTTCCTGAAAGAGCATCAGATTGTTTATAAAATGATCCACTGCCCTTTTATGAGTTGTCTTTTTAAGCCAGGTATATTAGGATACCCTTATTAGTCTTTCCTTATTCGTGATTTAATTTTCCTTTGTTGCTTTTAGGGTTCCTTACCATCTATTTTTGATAGTGTAATTCTAATGTCTTTGAAACCTTTGTGTTTTTTTTTGATTCCCATATCTATGCTGTAGCACAAACAGACCTAAACATGTCTAGACATGTCTAGAACTTTCCATCCTACAGAAGCACAGTACAGATATTTCCCAAGTTCCAGGAAACATTTGCAGTTTAGATCATGTGATTGGATACAAAACAAGTTCTAACACATTTAAGAAACGCAAGTTAGCAGCTGCATGTCATGCCTCACACCTATAATGCCAGCACTATTGCAGGCCAAGGCAGGAGAACTTCAAATCCAAGCCAAGCCTGGGCAGCATAGTAATTTAGCAAAAGCTTGTTTAAACTAGAAAGTAGTAAAAAATACAAAAAGATAAAAAAATAGAGCCTGAGATGCAGCTCACTGGGAAATCCATGAGTTCAACCTCCCACTACTGGAGGAAAAAAAAGAAACCACAATTTATTTTTCATTTTTTTCTTTTTAATTTTAGAAAGCAAAGCAGAAGAAAGAATAGCCATAATACAGAATTACAAAAACAAAACAACAGTAAGAAATCAACACTAGTTAATACATTCCATATTGTTATCTTAGAAGCAGTTGTTCAGGTTACAAGATCTAGGCATAAAAAATGATCTAGCAATCAAACAATGACAGCACAAATTGGTCTTTTTGATGAACTAACAGAGATTAGTAGTATAGTCATCTTGCACATATATACATACATACAGTTATATGTGTAAACCTACATACGTATAATCTTTTCCTTAAAGCAGAATTTAGTTAACAAAATTTATGTTGATTTTTTTGAAGAAAAAAAGCAAATTAAAAAAGTTAGAGTAAGAAAACAGAGAGAATACTTAAATAAAATCAGAAATGAAAGTGGAAACATAATGGACAGCTCAAATTAAAAGAATTTTGAAGGTTTATTCTAAACAAGTATAAGCTGATAACAATTGGATAATCAGGAGGATATGGAAAATTTCCTAGCAATATACCACCTACAAAGAATAAAGCACACGTACATAGAAAGAACTAGAACTCTTCAAACAAAGAGTTTGCAGTAGTAATTAGAAACCTAGCAGAGAGCAGTCCAGGAACAAATGACATTAGAGTTGAATTCTATTAAACATTCAAACAGCAACTAGTACCAATTCTTCTTAAACACTTCCAAAAAATACAAAGAAGAACCCTGCTTCATAAACACGTTTCATGATGCTAGTCCTGCACTCAAGGATTTCAGAAGAAAACTAGAACCGCAAGATGATGTCTGTAATGAGTACATAATATAGAAAATGTCAATCAAGTAGAGGAAAACCAAATTCAGTGGTTCACGAATATTATAAATCCTGAGCATTGGGGTTTGTCTCATGTATTAAGGACAGTTATGAAAAAGAACAAGTGTTGGTGAGAATGTGGATTATGGGAAATGGTACCCTGTTAGTAAGAATGTAGATTGGTGAGATCATTTGACCAAACTCAATAGAGGGAACCACACACACTAGAAATGAAAGTATTACATGAGGCAGCACCCCCTCCCCGAAGAATATGCCTTTGAGAAGTGAATTCATCATCACATACAGATATTTTTACTCCCATGTTCACTGCAGTGCTACTCACAATAACCAAGATCTCAGAACAAAGTGTCTATCAGAAAATGAATGGGTAAATCGTGGGAAATGTACACGTGATCATATATATATATATATATATATATGCGTGTATACATATTGTATTGTGATATATTTCATTGACTCATATATCAATTCACACAAAGTCATACTCATTACACAATATAAACTGAAATATTATTCAGCTTTAATAAAGAAGCAAATGTTGCCACTTTTGATAACATGGATGAAACTAGGGAACATTATGTTGAGCTAAATAAAATGCACAAAGAAAAATAGTGTATGACTCACACAATTCACATTTATGTAGTATGAAAAACAACTAATCCATAAACAGATGGCAACAGAGAGTAGCATGCTGACCACCAAGGTGGGTGAGAGGGAAGGAGAGATGTGGGTCAAAGGTACATAGTGGCACTGAGGTAGAACACAGGGCATAGACATGAATTATAATGCAAAGATGAGAACTGTAGATAATAATACAGAACTTCATGCTGGAAATTTGTGTAAGATTAAATTTCAGGTATGCTTACCACATAAAAGAGTGAATGGAACAGAATGCAAATAAAAAAGAAAAAATGAAATGAAAAGCAACTACATTAGATGATGAATATCTCAATGCCCTGAAATGAATTCATCAGCTTGTAATGTATACATATTCTCAAAATGTCATGATGGATATCTTAAATACATACAGAACTCAGGATATGTTATAAAATGGTACTTGTCTGTATCATAGTTTAAAATTTTTTATTAACTAAACACTTGCATTGATTCTTGAAGACCCTGTGGAAGGCATTTTTCACCTCTTTGTTCCTAAAGCTGTAAATCAATGGGTTCCGCATGGGGATCACTAGAGTGTAAAACACAGAGGCGATTTTATCAGTCTCAAAGGAATGAGCAGATTCAGGCTGCAAGTACATAAAGAGAAGAGACCCGTAGAAGACCACCACCACCATCAGATGGGAACCACACGTAGAGAAAGCTTTCTTCCTTCCCTCTGCTGAATTCATCCGACATATGGCTAAGACAATCAGCATATAGGATAAGAAAGCAACCAGGAGAGAAGAAATCAAGTTGAATGCTGAAAAGAATATGATCAACAACTGTATTTCCTGTGGATTGGAGCAGAGCATGGATAACAAAGGGACATCATCACAGTAGAAATGACTGATGATGTTGGAACCACAGAAGTCCAGTGTGAAGATCTTCATGGTGAACGGCAGAGACACAAAGGTACTGTGGACATATGGAGTACCCACCAGCACATGACAGCGTCTCTGGGACATGATGACGTTATAGAGCAGAGGGTGGCAGATGGTCACATAGTGGTCATAGGCCATGGCTGACAAGACGAAAAATTCACTGGTGATGAACAGAAGGAAGAAGCCCAACTGCGTGGCACAGCCATGATAGGAAATGGTGTTCTGACCCACCACGAGACTGACCAGCATCTTAGGACAAATGACGGTGGAATTGCCAAGGTCAATGAAAGACAAATGTCTGATAAAAAAATACATAGGTGTGTGCAGACCGGAGTCCAGCTTGGTCAGAACGATCACACCCAGGTTACCCAGCACTGTGATTCCGTTGATGTAGAGGAAGACGCAAAATAGAGGGAACTGCATTTCCAGCAGCCTTGTGAGTCCCAGCAGGATGAAGTAAGGTGGCAATGTTAGTTCTTCTGGCCCATGGATCCTGTTATGTATTGTTATAAACTTTCATAATTGCTATTCAAAAATTTACTATAATGTTTATAACTGAGTGAAAAATATTCATCATAATAGGATACTGAAAAATTACTGCCACATTTGATTTTGAAAATACAATGAAAGATGGAATAATTCACTCCCAAAAAAAGAGGTATTCTTATGATAACATACTCTGGTACATCACAGGTTGAACTCTAAATATTCATGTCCAAAATATTTGTAACATAACCATGTATAACAAAACCGTGTGGTTATTAATTCAGAATGTTGGATAAATTCACCTTCAGAAAGATATCACAGGGTTTCGTTTGTACACTTCACTTTTGTTTGAGATTCCTCATGGAATTTTGATATTGTTGAAGACACAAGTGGCAATAACACAATTTGAATAAATCTAAAGCATCAGGGTCATTTAATTCCCCTTCCAAGTCTTGAAGAGGCTTAAACAATGTGCAGGACATAGCATGTTTTTGTGAAAGTTCTAAATAAGATATATTTTAACTATGGTCCATAAATTCTAGTTTCTTTAGCTTGGCAATTTCCACCCCATCTCACTTCAATGAATACAGAGGCTCATTGGTGCACCTGTAAGCAGGTGTGAGGTCCAGCGAAGGGTGGGTGGACTGGATGACACTTTATTTGATGTTTCATGTACATGTTTATATAATGCAAAATCAGTAGCATTTATCATTTAATAAAAATATCTATTGTGGTGCATATCTCTTGGAACCCTGCTTCTACATGGCATGCCGAATTGTCTGAAATTTTATAAATAAAAATCTTGTGTTTGAATGTTTCATGATGAATTTATCAATGATAGATATAGGGAGCCATTGAAGTTGGAGATTGATCACATGTGTGGGGCTAAAGCAAGGCCAGCCCTGAAAACACAGAGAGCTCAAAACAAGCTGCATTAACAAGCTGTTCCAGCTCCAACCAGGGAAGGGGCCCCCGCGAGCCAGGCAAGCAAGTTGCTAGGCAGCAGGGTTAAAATTGACATCATCCACCTGAGTGTGCGAATAAAACAGCTCCAATGGTGGAGCAGTTCCTTTCCTCCCATCAGGAGAGCAAGGGCTCCACCTGACCCCAGCTTTTGTCTCTTTTTTATTTTCCCATCCTCTCACAAATGCTCCACCCCATAACATCAAGAGCCATGCAGGTCACAGCAGATTGAGATTCTAAAATTCTCTTATGATGCTGTATAAATGGTCACACTAAATATAACACTATAAATATATAAATATAAATATTCACACTTGCACAAGTAGTTTTATTTCTCTTACTTTTCATTTTTCAGAGATAGCCTCTCTGTAACATAACTGCTGTGTGAATGTAATAGGTGAGTCGTGGGTTCTGTCTCACTTCTTGCTGCACTCTGAGCTTACTCAGCTGGTCCAGCTCCCCTTGTGAAGAACGATGTATGTGTCCCGCATCTACCTCCGTGTTCTCTGTCACTATTAACCTGAAACAGACCAATGGGTTCAGGCAGGGTGGCTGAGTTCAGCTTTCTGCAAGGCTCTGGGAGAGGATGAGTGCCCTCCCGGCACAGTCGGGGCTTGGCTCAGGACTCATGGCGGCAGGGGATGCACTTCCTCCTCTGATGGAAAGCCTGCTCTCAGGTCAGCACACCCCCTTCTCTTCCACTCTGTGCTCAGCTCCTTTTACTGGTTCTTCTTAATCTGTCTAATTTCCAGACAATTTCCACATATTGCAATTCACAGAGATCCTTTCCAGACCAGTCCTCTCTCCTCCGATCACGTTTCCTCTATTCACTTATACTTGTGACACAGTCTACTTCCTAGTTATGTTTGCAATTCAAGAACTAAACCTCTAGATCACACTTACCTGAACTCTGAACTCGCAAACTATTCTCAGATTCATTCAGTCATTTACCTTGGTCCCACAAATTTATTGCGCAATCCATAACCCAGTTCTTAAAAATTAATATTACGTTCTGTGCAGTGCTGTCTGAACAGATGCCAGAGACACATGGACCGCTGCTACGTACATCCCTGTCCTACCCCAAAAAAGTTCATTAACCAGAATGCAAAGTATTACCATAATTACACAGCAAATATTTGAATGATTGATTATCTGTATTCCTGGTGCTGGAAATGGAAACCAGGACCTTCAATCTGAACTATATCCTCCATAGTTTTTATTTTTTATACTGAGACAAGGTCTTGCTAAGCAATTTGTGCCTGGGTTAAGCTCAAACTTGAAATCCTCCCACCTCACCATCCCAGAGTGCTGTGATCGAAGGTTGTGTGCCACCACGCCTCACTGAACATTTCACTACCAAATTTAAATCATGCAGATAAAATCTGCAGCATGACAGGTCCAAAATGAGCTCGTCACACTCACACAGCTCCCTCCACACAAGCACGAGTGATTACCTAGCTGTGGTGCTGGTTTCCGGTAGCAAAATCAAAGGTTTCATTTTCACCCACAGCACAATTATTGTGAGAGTAGGACAGGCACTTGCAGATGATTTATGTCCATCTTACACACCAAACAGAGCAGAATACTTAATACATCAACTGGTGTGCTCCCTTCACAAGTTATTCCCTGGGAAGACGTAAGACAGATTTCAAGTCATAGGTTCTCTACCAGGCCCATTGCACAGGGGGACCATGAGCCTTTCCTGTCACCAGTGTTGCAAAGAACATTCAGTCAATGCTTAAGGCAGAGCATCAAGAATCCTCCTTCATACCAAGGAACTTTCCAACCCTTATTCTGCACTGAGCCCCTGGTCCTTCTGGGAACCTTTCACGTCTGGAGGACAGCAATTGGGCTGTACCTGTGGACACATCTTCTAGGCTGTGCACAGATTTGTCAGCAGTCCTAGAATGTCAGAAAAGTCGTGCAGGGATTTCCACTAAACAACTAGAGGCCGAAGTTGGCCCTGCAGTGACGTCATCTCCAGGGTCACCTGCCTGCCCTGGACATTCGGAGCCTTTTGTTTTCCTTGCTTAAAGCCATTGTGGTGGTTGAGCTTAACTGTCAAGTTAACTAGCTTGGGAGCTGCCTAGGGTCTTAGTAAAGCACATTTCTGGGGGTGTCTGTGGGGGTCATGGAGGTAGGACCTTGGGGTCTGTCTATATGTAGACCCTGACCCTTCCATGGCACTGCTCCATTCCTTCACCTCCTGGCCACCATGGTCTAAGCATCTTTGCTCCACCTACCCTTCTGCCATGGTGCTTCTGCCTTGGAGCAGCCAACCATGGACTGAATCCCCTGAAACAGTGAGCCATATCACATCTGGCCTGCAAGCTCCGCAAGTTGGGTATTGTGTCCCAGGATTGAGAAAACAGGCTAATGCAGTTGCTGTAGGAAATTCACGACAGAAGGTGAATCGCAGAATGTGTCATTCAGTTTGGGAATGAGAATTAATCAAGTCATGTTTGGGTTTCCTTACTAGAAACCATTTGATTTATACTCATTCAAAATGTTGGTTCCTAACTACAGACAGTTCTTCAGGCTAAATTTTTTTTTGTATTGGGAATTGAACTCAGGACCTCATGCTTACCAGGCACACACTGTGGTACTGAGCTATATCCCCAACCCTCATAAAAATAAGCAGGGAAACTGATACTACTGGTTCGGTCTTCCAGGTAGCTGGGATTGTAGTGTGGACCCAGCTGAGAAAGCATCTGATATTTTACATCAAGTGTACCACTAGCTATGGATTTGAAATGCACTTTATCATTGCTTTTGGAACATTCCATTCATTTTTATCTTAAGGGTTTCCTTCAAAAGTTTTGTTCACTGGTTTTTATCAAAACATTGATACTTGCTGTGTAGCTATTAACAAGGTTTTCATTTCATCCATTTATACTCTAAATAATATTGCGCAGTGTGTTCTTTTTTCAATGATGTGTGAGGGCTTTGAATGAAACCAGCTTGGCCATGATGTATTTCAATCTTTTATACACATCCTCCTATTTTAAATACTATATTTTAAACTTTCCTCTCCATACTCATGAACAAGAATGACCTAAAAACTGTCATTTTCTTTGTGCCAAATATCGTTTTTTACTGAATTTGTGACAAATTCCCACAAACGCAGTGACAGGAAGCAGTGGAATTTCACTTGAGTTCTGTGCTTCATGGTCACGCTCTGGGCTCACAGGACCAAAGCAAGGTGCCCAAGGGACCACACCTTCCTGGAGCCTCTGAGGAGGGTCTGTTCTGTGTCTTCTCCGGCTGCTGTCCTCCTGGGCCCCTCACTGCCGGCCAAGGATGCTCAT